>CM051257.1:70364947-70589947 GCA_027921565.1 Artemia sinica | reverse complement strand
TATCTGGAGAAATCTCGGAAAGGTAACCGGGATGGTTGACCCCCCCCCCCCCCCTATTGCACTTCCTGACTGAGGGGTCATGCAACGGATATCAATGTCACCGGTAGGGACTGTAGAATCCAGTGCCGTATTCTTTACCTTTACCTTATTATCATTAGTTCTGACTATCCGTAGGGCAATTTTCGACTGAAAAAGCAGCAAAACCTGGTCTTTATTCCTTGAACAGACCATAGTCCATAACTTCCTAGACTATATATTTTTTCTGTCCTACAATACCTGTAATAGGCACTTCGGTGTAGACTTGAGAAGATATGTGATCTCCGTCCTGCACTGGTATCCGGGATCATTGCTTTTCCTGAGGCGAAAATAATTTTAATGATTTAAAGAACATGAAAATTGGAACTTGGAATATTACGACATTAAAAAATGACTATCGTATCGACATTTTGACTGACGAATTCAGACAATTCGAACTGGATTTATTAGGAATTTCAGAAACTCATATCCCAGGGGTAGGAAGCATGAAATTAGGTGATATAGAATTTGTTTACTCAGGCAGGAAGAATGGGGTACATAGACAGGGAGTAGGGCTCATGATGAATAAGGAAGCTGCTAAGTCTTGTTTAGGCTGGGAAGGTATTAGTAATAGAATACTAATTGCTCATTTTATGACTAGAAAGCTCAGGGTATCAGTTATAGTAGTATACGCCCCTGTAGAACCGACTGACGGAGATACTAGTGACTCAGATGAATTTTACTTACAGTTACAGGAGCAAATAGACAGGGTCCCAGGTAGAAATATGATGTTATTACTGGAAGATTTTAACGCCCAGGTTGTTATAAATAGGGATAGATGGTATCGCAGCCTAGGTAAATTTGGTGTAGGAAAAGAAAACAGTAATGGATACAGACTTTTGCAATTTTGTAGGTATAACAATCTAGTTATAACCAATACGGTGTTTGGTCATAAAATGGCTCATAAGTTAACATGGTATTCACGTGATGGGAAGACAGCAAACCTTATTGATTATATTATAGTAAACCTAAGACTGGCAGGATCAATACAAGATACTAGGGTATATAGGAGTGTTGTTATTGATGTTAAAAGTAAAGATCACCATCTAGTAGTGTCAAGGGTTAATTTAAAGCTGAAATATCGGAAGGGTAACTACCTCCCGAGAATTTATGATGTTGGTAGACTCCAGGATGAAAATTTGAGAGAAACTTTCCAGGAACAGTTGAATACTAAACTTGAGAGTTTAAAATTTGATAATGTGGAAGATAGTTGGAATAATTTTAGAAAAATAATTTGTGAAGTTGCTGAAGGTGTATTAGGGAAGAAAGCTAGAACTGCAGCTAAGAATATTAGTGAAAAAGCTTTATATTTAATAGAAAGGAGAAAGGACTTGTACAAGAATTATCTGAGTGATAGATCGTATGAAAACAACAGAAATGTAAAGAAAGTGGAGAAAGCATTAAAATATGAACTAAGGAGGTGTGAAGTGGAGGCCATGGATAAAATTGCCGAGGATCTGGAAGATGCAGCTAGACGGCATAATAGTAAAATATTGTACTGGCACGTTAACAAATTGAGAGGGAGTAGTCAATCCGGACTTGGCCGAGTTAAAGATAGGAATGGGGTCGCAATTAGTGATAAGGAAAAAACTAAAGAGAGATGGGCCGAACATTTTGAGAACTTGCTTAACCGAGATAGAATTGCAGGAAAAAATACAGTGGAAAATGAAAAAGTTTGTGATACCTTGGATGTGAAGGAAGACTTGTTTTGTGAGGAGGAATTAGCAACAGTACTAAAAGGGTTAAGGTATAATAAGGCTCCTGGTGCTAATAGGGTGGTAAATGAGTTTCTTAAATATGGTGGCTCTGAGGTTAGAAATAAGTTACTGAAGATTATGAATATGATTTTTGAAAAAGGGGAAGTACCTAATGATTTTAGGAAAACCTTAATTAAGCCACTTTGTAAGAAAGGTGATAAAAGTGAGTGTGGTAATTATCGAGGCATTAGTCTGGTCTCTGTAGGTAGTAAATTACTTAGTAATATGATACTTTTTAGACTGAGAGATGCCGAAGACAAAGTTTTAAGAGAAGAGCAGTGCGGTTTTAGAAAAGGTAGAGGATGTGTCGACCAAATTTTCACTCTTAGGCTAATAATTGAGAAGTGCCTGAGTTTTCAAACACCTTTGGTCCTCAGTTTTATAGATTATGAGCAAGCCTTCGATTCTGCTGATAGAAGAGCTTTAGTAAAGGTTTTATCCTTGTATGGTATACCAGACAAATACATTAAAGTGATTAGTGCTATGTATGAGAATAACACTGCTGTGGTTAAGGTAAAAAATGAGGTTAGCAGCTGGTTTTGTATTAAATCAGGAGTTAAGCAGGGTTGTGTTCTATCCCCCTTTGTATGGATTATTTTGATGGACTTTGTTTTAAGGAGCACAGGAAAGGCAATGGAAGACCACGGTATCAAATGGGGAGGAAAAAGTCTCCTGGACTTGGATTATGCTGATGATTTAAGCATCCTAGACGAAAGTGTGAGCAAAATGAATGAAGTTTTAGAGGTTTTGCGAGTTCAGGGTGCTAGAATTGGTTTGAAAATTAATGTTAGGAAGACTAAGTCGCTAAGGCTAGGAATAAGTGAAGATGAAAAGGTGACGTTGGGTAATGAAAAGATTGATCAGGTGGGCAGCTTCACTTACCTTGGTAGTATTATTAGTAAAGATGGTGGGAGCAGTGAAGATGTTAAATATAGAATAGCCAAGGCTCAGGGTGTATTTTCACAGTTAAAATAAAGTTTGGTAGAGTAGGAAGATAAGTCTGTAAACCAAGATTAGAATATTAGAAGCTACAGTGATGACAGTGGTCAAATATGGCTCTGAAGCATGGGCTCTGAAGATGTTTTTCCAGGAAAATTGCTTAAGGATTGTTCTGGGTACCCGGCTGACTGACCGTATTTCAAGCAATAGGCTATACGAAAAATGTGGTTCAATACCGCTCTCTAGGGCTATAACGAAAGAAAGGTTGAGGTGGCTAGGGCACGTTGTGCGGATGAAGGATGACAGATTGCCGAAGATTGTTCTTTTTGGCCAACCATCTAGGGCTAAACGGAAAGCAGGTCGTCCCCGTCTGGGGTGGGAGGACGTCACAAAGAAAGATTTAAAGGAAATGGGAACTTCGTGGGCGGGTGTAAAAAGAGAGGCTTTGAATAGATTGGGGTTGAGGAGGAGCGTGCGTAGCTGTGTTGGCCCCAGGCGGCTTAGTGCTGCGGTGAGTTGTTAGTAGTAGTAGTAGTATATCTTAGAGTTTGATGTTGCATTTTAGCCCAGTTTTACTCTAATGCGGAGTTTGTAAAAATTACGCCAGTTGAAATTTTCTCATAAGAAACTGCTACGCGACACAATGTTGGTTATGCTAGGCTACTTTTGGTTTAAGAATCAATTCAATTAAAAAAAAATAAATACAGGATTTTCTTCATAATTTTGTCATAAGATTCAGAATGTAGAAGATTTATTTGTGTTTTGAAGTGTTCTCTGAATATTACTGAATTACAAATTATTGTTGTCTTAGGTGTGGACTAATTTAGCATTTAATTAATGTAAATCTTTAAGTTCTAAGCTTCGAAATATTGTCAATGATAGCATTCCCTCCTCCCATAGATTTTTATTTCCTCGTTTTCTATTATTAGTGATTGTATTTTTTTTCTTTGAGCTCGTTTTAATTCTTTTCATTGTAACTTAAATTTGGATGTTGCCACTCCGGCAGGTTGTCGTCTTATGATCTTTCTGTTCCTCCATTGTCCCCCCTTTCATCAGCTCCATAGCATTTTAGAATTCAGAACTGTTCTTTGCACTACAAAGATTGAAGATACTAGGTAACTTATGGGAGAATGTTACAAAATTGTACGCATATTACGGACATTAGAGCTGGAGTTAGGATTCAAACGTTTAGACTCCTAAGTCAATAGTCAGGGGGATTGGTCTTTGTACGAGATCTGTATTTGGTAAAATTTCTTCCTCACAAGTGAAACTTATAGGTGTCATTACATAGCCTGGAGTGTTCAACTGCAGACTCTGAATATTAAACATGTTTTTAAAAACTTCTCACACTTTTTTGCAAATACTCTTTTAATTACCACGTTGCTGTGGTTAAAGCCAAGTTTTCACTGATTAAGGCGTGACTCTATGAATGAAAATTTTCTCTTTAGTTGTATGTTCTCCACGGTTGGCACTACGTCAAAATTAAAATTACTAGGGGGTGGCAACCCTGCTGCTTTAAAGGTGTCCAAAGCCAAGATATTTGTATTTGTGTCTAACTATTCGTGTTTCTGCTTATTTTAGCATAAATCTTTCTTTTTTTCAAGACTTTTCAAAGGGACTCCTTAGGATAGTTCTATAGATTAAAAAAGATATTTCCCCTTCTCAATTTAAGGGTAGCAAGATGCCATCATTTGGCTTTATACTTATGAACTTAAATAAGAAAAAAAGAGAACCTTAAAAGAAAGCTGTTTCTCTTTCTCTCTCTCTCTCTTTTTCTCTCTCTCTCTCTTTCTTTCTCCCTCTCTCTCTCTCTCTCTATCTTTCTCCCCCCCCCTCTCTCTCTCTCTCTCTCTCTCTCTCTCTCTCTCTCTCTCTCTCTCTCTCTCTCTCTCTCTCTCTCTCTCTCTCTCTCTCTCTCTCTCCTCTCTCTCTCTCTCTCTCTCTCTCTCTCTCTCTCTCTCTCTCTCTCTCTCTCTCTCTCCGTTTTTAATCAAATCGACGAACAACCGATATAAACAAACATTTAATTTACGCGCTGATTTAGTAATGTTTTTTTAGGCATTGTAATTTACGCGCTGATTTAGTGATATTTTTTTAGGCAGTGCTGTATAAGAAATCACTAGAAATAGTGATAAATCACTAGGAGTGACAACCCTGACCATTTAAACAGATAAACTCAAAAGTTACTCAGCCATGAAATTAGTATATTATAAATGTGCATATCATAAATATATCATCATAAATTAGCATATCATCCTAAATAAATATATCATATATTATGAAAAATCGTGAATTCTATTTTTTAGTGAATAAAACCTCCATAGCAACAGATACCAAAATAAAAAAAATAATCGTGGATCAAAAATTAGAAAACAAAGGATACACTGCCCCAAACAGTTTAAGTAGGTGCAGCTTTCTTTTGTAAGTGCAGTTGTCTTTTGAAGCCAAAGAATTGTCACCGTTTGAACTTAAAGGACAAAAAGTGTTGTTAAATGTGACTGATTATCATTACCTAATTTTTCTCATGGCTCAACGAAGCAATGTTGACATAAATGTAGTACTGCCCTAAAACTCTACAATTCTGAAAAAAAAGAAAAATCTCAGAAAATCGTGATTTTCAGGTATGTAAATACCTGAAGCGAGTTCAGGAGGGGGTTTTAAGGGGTAACAGACGAGGCACTTGTCCCGGGTGCAGAAATGTTAGCGGCGTAAAATTTCAAATAAATAATCTATCGGTTATAGTCATTTGTATTTTTGAAATTCTATAGGCGCAGTTAATAAATGAAAATAATTAATAAATGATTAGTTAATTTATCAAATAAATCTAAAATTATTTAATAACAATAATTAAAGAATTTAAATAATAAATTAGAAATAATTAAAAATAAATTATTAATTAATTAATTGAAAATAATTTCATTAATAAATGAACATTATGTTAAAATTTGGCTTAAAAGTTTTTAGGGAGACGGTGGGGGAGGACGCTATTCAAGATTTTACCCCAGGCACAAGAGAGGTCAGAACCGCCACTGAGTCAGGTAAACAAAAAAAAATGTCTTTATTTTAGTTTCCTTCTTCCTTTAAGGATGCAATGATCTAATGCAGTGGTTCTCAAACTCTGGTACGAGTACCCCTTGGGGTATGCAAAATTTTTAGGGGGTACGCAGCCGGCCAACCAAAAAATAAAAAAAAACTTTTAAATCTAGGACTGGCAATTTTATTTACATTTTGAGCTACAGTTTACATAGTACCGGTAACTGAGAAGGAGTACCTTAAATGTTTTGTGGGTAAAAAGGGTTACATTGTCTAAATAAGTTTGAGAACCACTGATCTAATGCATAGACGTTGCGATCCAAACTATTAAACGAGGGAATTTATCTAATTTGTGTCTATGAGGCTAAATTAACGATGTTAATTTTTCTTTTAGCAACAAGCCACATACGAATTTGGCTACAACGTTGACGACCCAAGGGAGCTGAGTAGCCACGCTCATCACGAAACATCTGAAGATGGCAGAACTAAGGGTGAATACCAGGTGACGTTGCCAGATGGAAGAATTCAAGTAGTTAACTACATAGCCGATGATCTTGGCTACAGAGCCAATATAACATACATCGATCCTGTGACTGGTCATATTGAAGTTATAAATCATGGCGAAAGAGCAGGAAATAATAAACCACCCCTTAGAGAATTAGAAGAACAAATAAAAATAGTTGCAAAAAATAAAAGACGAAAACCAAAGTACGGTTTCCATGATCCTGAGGGGATAATTAAGACAGATTTGCAGGGTAAATCGCATGAGAAAAAAGCAAAATACAGAGACAAAGAAGACGAGAGGAAGGAACAGTATAAGAACAGTTTCTTAGATCAAGATCCTTATGAAAGTGGGGAGAAAAAATATAGAAATATAAATTATGAAGTTATCAGCTTAAATTCGAAAAGACCGCTTCACTCACGGCCGCACAGGATTCCGGTTAAGTTTAAACACCCCGGTCATCAAAATTCCCCAGAGCACTTTGAAGGTTTTGAGACAGATGTACCATCTGCTAAAAAACGTCCAAATATTATCCCACAGTCGGAAGTTAATGCTGACCCTGAAAATGCCTCAAATTATAAGATTAATAACTTTGAATCACAGTTTGAAAGAGAAAAATATCAATCAGAGGACATCGATGACATAATTGCTGAACTGAAACAAAAAGCTGAGAATGAAGATTTGACTTTGGATGAATACCCTTCTCAAGCAGACAGCTTTCATCATGTGATTGACTTAAGTAGCACACCCTTTGAAAGGGGGAAATACTCTGCTTCAATTAATGGGGGTTACCCCGAAGACACCAAAAGTGAAGTTACGACAGAACCCTCAGATTTATTTGCTACTCCACTTTTTTATCCAGAATATAATTATGAGCCACATTACTTCGATAATAGTAAGAACAGGTTCAAAGAAGAGCCAACCTTGACACGAGAAATCCCCTTTGCAGTGCCAAACCTTGGCTATTCTAAAGCAAATGAGCCAGAGCTTAAACCTATTTCTAGTATACCTGTCTCAGATAAAACACCAGAATTTAAGCCTAGTCCCATAATTTCCCAGTATGTTGACTATGGAAACCGACCACTAAAAATACATTTTTCCGGTACCAAAACCCGTCCAATAAAATTTAAACCCTCTTTCCAGCTGGCCCCACGTCCTGAAAAGCCTGTCGTTGGAAATGTTCACCACCAAATATCTCACGTTGAAGAATTAAAACCTAAGGAAAGAGTTTATACTACACAAACGCCCCCTAGTTTTGCAATACTGGAGAAAAAACCAGCATCACGACTGCCGGTTCATCTTGACAACATTCACAAACCTACTGAAAAGACAATATATTTTAACTATTTTGATCCGAATGATCTTCTCACAACGAAAACCCCTTTGACAGAAGAGCAAGAAAAGAATGAAAATTTATCTAAGTTTTACGAGCCTCTTTTCAGAGATCAGATACCTCTGTATGAATCAAGCTACAAATTACAGACTAATAATACAAAAGCTGTGCTAGAAAATGTTGAGCGAGACAAAGTATATTCTTATGATGGTGAAAAAAACACGAACAGTTTTGATCAGCTGAATCAAAAACTACCCACGTACAAAAACGATTTTGGAGAGAGTTTACAGTTAAGTGAAACTATAGACATAAAAGACAATTCTAAAACAAACAATGATAATATCCTTCTTTTCACTACAAAAACCCCAACCTTCAATTATGTAAATGGCTACTTCATACCAACAGCTACTCAAAACCCACCAGCTTTTAATAACCCAACAGTTTCATGGAAGACATATATGAAGGACTCGGCTGGGGATATTGGAGCAAATGATCCCTTTTCCTCGAATTCTGGTCAACCAAATTATCCCTTCAAAGAAGAAAACAATCGTTATCCTATTGCCAACATAGAGAATAAACCTTCCCCGAAAGACGAGCCGTCTCATCACGACTCTGCCTACATATCACATCCCAATTATTCAAAAGCTATATATAATAATTCAGAAACTGAAAAACCATACCCAATGGAGGAACAAGATACTCAGTTTTACAATTTAAAGACTGGAACAAAAAGTGTAATAAATAATTCCTTTAAGCCGTCTATACGGGTTGTACCAAATGAGGAATCGCAATACCCCCAAAGCTATAAGATAGACCAGGAAAAGGGTTATAAAGGAAGCGTCCTATTAAATGAGCCCAACATCCATATATCAGATAGTAAAAGCTTTGAACCTAGTTTCAAGCAATCTACCGTGACAGGATTGAAGCAGACAATTATAAAACCGCAGTCCATCTCTGAGCATAAGTCATCTAGATAATGACTCTGAGATTAACAGGGAATTTAAATCAAATGATTCACCTTATAACCCTTACTACAAGGAACCCGGAAATAGTGTTCTAAGTTTTAAGGGATCGTCAACAGAGGCTCAAAATATCGAGGTAGGTAATACAGATGATACTACTGCGTTTAATTATATAAAAACACCTACTGTATGGGATGCCAATAAAGTTGAGACAGCTAATGCAGGATTTTACGCAGCTAAAGACACTTTTCAATTGAAGAAGAACAAAGACCAAGAGATTAGTGAAATGGTTATTAAAATTGTTGAACCACCTAGAGATATCTCCTCTAACTACAATAGTCAAACTTCGCTACCAACTGCAAAAACAGTCACCAGGCCAAGTTTAGCTTTAGATGACATAAATGAACGGAGGAAAGAGCCTTTGCTTAATTATGACACGAAAAAAAACGACTTCCAACAAAATCATTCGTTTGATCCGTCAAGGCCTGGTTTTAAATCTGAGAGTAATCATAATATATTTCCGGAAGCTGGAAGTCCTGTGCCTGAAAGGGAATTTAGTAAAGACTATAAGGAATCCCATAAGGTCCGATATGAAGCTTCCATCAAAGAGCATTCCTTATCACACTCTGTCTCCCCCCATGACGAAAGCAACCATATGCATAGTGATAACAAGAAGCACGGTGCTTCACCGTATAATCCTTTTTATAAACCCAATGATTATGCAGAAAACATAGAAAGGCTTAATTCTAATACCCATCATAATATACTTCCAGAGGCTGGAAGACCCATCTCACAGGCAGAACCCATTAAAACCCCAAAGAAACCCATCAGTCCACTATAAACACTTCGGCGAAGAGGACTCCTCAACATACTCTGTCTCCTCACAAGATGGAATCGGTCATATACACATTGATAATAAGAATCACGAATATTCGCCGACCACGAATTATGAATCAAAGAATCAAGAATATAATCCTTTTTACAAAGCCTATAATTACACAGAAACCAAAGACAGTTTTAATTCTAATGGTGATCTTAATGAATCGTCACAAACTGTCAAGCCTGAATCTGCAAATGCACCCTTTAGAAACCCTGGTGAACTTCATAATGTTCATCAAGAATATTTGAGCAAAGAACATTCCCTCCCAAACGCTGTCTCCTCTCAAGATGGAATTGGTCATATATATAGCAATAGTAAGAATTACGGAAGCTCGCTGAACAATCCTTTTTATAAAGTCTATAACTATGCAGACACCAAAGCATTTAATTCTAGTAGTCATAATGTATTTTCCCAAGCTGGAAGGCCTGTATCTGTAAATATGCCTGGTAAGAACCCTAATGGATTTCACAAGGTTCAAAGTGAGCAATTGAACAAAGAGCCCTCACTTCTGCATCCTATTTCCTTGCAAGACGGAACGTTTAATTCCCCGTTAAAAGGACACACTGATAACCCAAATTACAAAGGTTCACCACATAATCCTTTTTTCAAAGCAAATGCTAAAGATTATCCAGTGCAAAATTATCGAGAAACTCCCCTGACGCCATTTTATGAAGTCGAATACGACAAAACAAACTTTTTTTCACCTTCTAATTCTAAATATATAGGAGTTCCAGGAGCACTGGACCAACCTCAGAAATTTCTCATTTATAATCATAGCACTTTCTCAAATATTCCTTCTATAAATTCTGGAGAAAATATATACGCTTCTCTGCATGATACGAATATTAACAACGGACAACGTGAAGGTAAGCATTCTTTAAAAACTACAAATGTGGGTCATGATTTCGATGAAAGTATAGCAAATCCAGGTCACCCATTACATGATAACACCTTGGTAGCAATGCAAAATGGAAAGCTACGGCCAACAAACTTAGAGCTTGGTGCAAATACCCACTCTGAAATCGTCGGGTCACTTCCTAGTCTGTCACACACTGCCTCTCATTTGGATAGATATTCTAACAGCTGTCAATATGGGTTGCATCCTGGGTGTACTGATGACAATAAAACTAATCCAAATCCTTCTGCAAACATAAAAATGACATGGGTTCCATCCTACGTCCCTCGGCAAAGTTCTAATAATAATTCGACGGCCCAAGCAAGCAACCAATCACGTGAAAGTATGGAAACAAATAGCAACGATGCTGATTTAAGCTCCAAGGCGTCCCATACAAGCACAGCCGACTTAAACCAGAGCCCATATTTTCAAATCCAGAATAATACACATCAATATCAGGGTTATCCCCCATACCCTTTATATCCTCATCTATTTAACAATTTGAACCCGTACAACGCTCTTTCACCTTATAATCCTTATTATCGAGGGTACTTTCCAAACCTTCCAGGGCCTTATCCCTTGAATTTGCATCACAGTCTCTTAGGCCCAGGATTAGGTGGATCCAACAACGCACCCACTACACAAATTACATTAAAATATCAAACAGAGAACAATACCTACCAGCCCTATTCAGTTGGCGTTTCTCTACCTGTAGAAACTCCAAAACTAGCTAATGAATTGGAAATTTCTACTCCAGAGCCATCTTCATCTAGTCTTATTTATTCAAAAAATCCACCTGATAAAACTGCTGACCTTTTCGTAAACACTCCGTCTTCTAGTTCCACCACGCTAAATTACGGACATAGCTCCACTTTATCCCAAGATATAAAACTAGCTTTAAAGAAGTAGACAGTGAAGTCATATTTAGTAAAGGTAGTTCTGGTGAAGAGAGGATTGAGTCAAGCAAATCAGATTGGGTCAATGTTAATCTTGAGGAGTTCAATATTAGTCAGTCTGCTTTCCTTCCGATTTCGCAGCTTCCTATATCTGCTGGAATTTACTTATTTCTTCCTAATGCAAATTCAGGGTCACCATACAACCCTTTCTATCCAAAAAAGAAGAAACGAAGGCAGAAACTAAAGACGGAAATGTAGAGGGCTCACCACACAACCCATATTACCGAACTAACCGATCCAATGACACTCAACAACTGTCATCGTCTGCTGCTGAACAGCTGATAGGAGCTGGAACGAAATTCTCCACACTTTCTGAATCTATAGACATTTCTCAAGACGAATCTCATCATCACTCTAATTCAAGTCAGTTAAAGTTAGACACAAGAGGAGACTTGATTCATTATTATTCCCCACCAAAGTTAAGTGGTTTCGACAAGGTAACTTCAACTTCATTTCCCATCACAAGGAGACCGAGCACAGCGTATTTTAGACAAGATTATGCTACCGAGGTGATCCCATACGCATCTGAAGCTAATTCAATTTCTTCAAGGTTGCCTCATATTCATAATATTAATTCAGGCCAACAGAATAATTTAAATAGTGAAGAACTCCCAGTAGGAAAAAGTATTCCAAAAGGGAATGAAGGACAGTTAGTTACAGATATAGAAAAGGAACGTATTGATAAATATTTGGAACAATACTTGATGAAAATTTTGGATAACATAGATAAAGATAGTGAGCCAGCGGAGCTTGCCGTTTTTCAAAATCAGCATGACAACGCTTCTCCGTTAGGTTTAAAAAATATTCCGATTGATACAAAACTTGAAGAGGACGTTAAGTTTGATTCTAATTATAAAAATAATAATCATCATCAACTGAAGCATGGAGAAATAGATAAAGTACATTCGAATGTTGACGTTAACCACTATGACTCAGGGATTCTCAAAGAGATCAATTTAAGGAGTATACTGTTTCATTGTTACCAAACAAAGGTCTACCTTTTGTTGTATCAAATATACCATCAGAAAATAGTTATTCTCCACAACCAGTGAAAATTATCAGCACATACAATGGAGAACAAGCCTCACCCAGCCTTGAAAATAATCTTAAGGGAACGATTCATCCCTTTACTTATCTCTTAGACCTTCCATCCTTAGTCGAGGGAGCTCAGGGCAACAAATTGCAGATAAAGATGAGGAGCGTCACCAGAATTTCGCTAATACACAAGTAATAGAGCGAAACAACAATATTGAGAGTAAACAATCGCTTTCATTAGGTTTTAAAAACCCTTGGCATCCTATTAAATATTCTGACAGTTCATCAGTTGTATCTGTAACAGCAAACCCGCTGGTTTCGATAAGTAGAACAAGGTCAACTCCAAGGCCTGCTAGAAATTTGGATGCCTTATTAGAAAGTCTTGATCCACATGCCAGATTGAAGTTGAAACAGAAAATATTAGACTATAAAAGAAGAAAAAGCTTGCTATCTTCTCCAGTTGAAAATGAAACTTTAGAGAAAAGTGATATAAAGAATAGAAGAGTTTAAATTTTATTTTGTAATTTATTTTTATACATATATAGTATCGGAATTTTGATCAGAAATTGTAAAGTCTGCGAGTTTTATTATACAAATATGCAAAAAGAAATTATTTTTATAATTATTTTATAATTTATATTTAATTTATTCGCTCGTCTGTTGTTAATCTATTTAGTTCAAAACACCAGATTAAAGGAATTATTATAAGGTCGGAACGAGCTAAAATGTTAGGCCCATGTGCTCATTACAAGCATATAAAGGGGTCGAATTTATGGTTATTGGACAGTTTAGGATGAAGACAATAACAAATAATTAATTTTATTAATTATATTGCACCTTGACTTTGTTTTCCTGAAAATTGTTTAAATTGCGTGTGAAATCTTAGAAATAAAAGTTTTATATTAACTTAAAACTAATACAATATTTGGATTTTTGTCAACTAATTTAACAGATGATTTACGAATAGTAACAGGTACGTCAGTTGGGGTGAGGATGAAAGGGGCTCTTGTCCCCCCCCCGTACTTTTTTTAACACCGTCTTCCTGGACGGTGTTTTTTAACACCATCATCCTTTTTTTGGTACTTCCATAGACAAATTCCTTTGTTTTGCCTTTTTTTTAATTGAAAAAACAATGAAATTTCACCCTGCTTCCTAGATTCCCTCTTTGATTTTCTTGAATTGACTCCCTGAATGTTAAGAAATAAAACAGATTCGTAAGTTTCAAGCCAAAATTTCTGAATGTTATTCTTTAATGTCTAAGCCAAATCTTCTTTAATGAATTTAAGACTGAATTCTAAATCTGCCTAGGTGCATACCATTGAAAAATAATGATAATAAAGGGGCTATGACTGGAGACGAACCTTGCTTCGGCAGCCAGATTTTTTTTTTAATCCAGTTCTGATTCAAAACAAAAGCAGACTAAATATTCATCCACACATAGACGTCTGTTTTCTTAGGGCGTCATAAAATCGAGCTTTTAAAGTAAAACTTGACTCTTGTCGAAGCCTTTCACACAAATATACACTAAATAAATATATAAATTAAACTGAAAAGACCAAATTAAGTAGAATATATTAAGTGTTCATATATTTTTTCTTTGTAAACAGTAACTAGAGCTCAGCAGTTTCTCCACTCGACGTAATATTGGCAAAATACATAGAATGTTCCTCTTTAAGCCGTCTTAAAAAAAATTGAAATATAATATTTGTACTCTATGTATATGATGAAATTAAAATATCTCTTTCGGTAACAGTGTGGTGCCTTTTTGGGTCCATAGTCGGGGCAGCAGTTTACTATTTCGGGGTCTGGAAATTTAAAGGTAAGTGAAAAAGGGGATACCAATCTCTAATTTTGGTGTCCAGGAAAAGCACTTTAGATGGCGTAGTGTTGCTCCATTTATACAAGGAAATCATTAGGATCATTATTCTCGAAAACTGTTATGCTAGAAAAACAGAATTCAATAGTAGAAACAGAAGAAAAAATGGGGCTCCCTCTGCTGGTGCATCCCCTCCCGAGAAGCAAAATGTAAATTCATAAAAATTAAACATTTATTTTTGCTGCTAGAAGGCATTAATGGCTGTTCTCCCTTTATTAAAGTAATTTCTTATTTATTGGTTCTGAAAGATCACAAGCTGCTGTTATTATGCTGTTATTAATTTCTTATTTATTGGTTCTGAAAGGTCACGACATGCCCGTCGAAGGCGCAATTTTAGTGAAAATCTTCCTCATTTAGATGAAGGGGGTTGCCCCCTTCTCAACACCTCGCTCTTTATGCTAAAGTGTTTTAGTACTTTTAAAAAAGCTTCTTATTCTTCTAATTAAACAACCGTTGTGTTTCAGGAGTCATTCTTAAAGAATTGGGATAAAATTCAAACTTTAGCGTAAAGAGCGAGGTGTTGAGGAGGGGGAAACCCCTTTCAAATACGTAATAATTTTTGTTCGTTTTGAGTTTTAACGTTGCTCCTTATTTTCAGTTGAAAAAACTTGTTTTTGTTTATCTAATTTCTGATATTTTTTTAAAATAATACAAGGAAATCTGGCCCCACCTCCTTGGAAAACCCCCCTCCCCACGGATATATCCTCTAGAAAATTCCATATCGGTGAAAATTTACTCCGGACAATTACTTTCAGTCTTCTTACTTTTAGTTGAAAAAAACTTGTTTTTATTTATCTAATTTCTTATATATTTTTCAATAATACCAGGAAATCTGGCCCCAGCTACATGGAGAAATCCCCCTCCCCACGGAAATATCCTCTAAACAATTCAATATCGGTGTAAATTTATTCCGGACAATTACCCTTAACAACTCCACGCGTAAAATTGAGACGGAAAAGAGAAAGAAAAACATTTTGTATAGGAATTCTGGCAAATTTCCCCTGACAAGTTCACCCCCTGGAAACTTCCCTTCCCATGGAAAATTCCCCCGTGGAAAAAAAAAACAGCAGGAAATTCTTCCTCACCCCCCACCTGAAAATGTCTGCATACTTCCCAATAACAAATACAATATGTAAACAATGGGCAAATTTTATAATTTTAAGACCTTTCCCCTGGGGCTGCGGGGGGTTATGTTATATCCAAATGCTTAGTTATTGGGCCTTTCAACTATGATGAACAAAATGGCCATCTCAAAATTTTGATCTGACAATTTTGGGGAAAAAAGGGGCAGGGGAGGGGGCATAGTTGCCGTCCAATCTTTCCGGTCACTTAAAAAGGACACTATAACTTTTAATTTCTGTTTGACCAAGCCCTCTCACGATGTACTAGGACAAATGGATTGATACGACCAAGCCTGGAGAGAAAAAAAAACACGCATCCGTGATCGTTCTTCTGGCAAAAAAATACAAAATTCCGCATTTTCGCAGATAGGAGCTTGAAACTTCTATAGTAGGGTTCTCTGATACGCTGAACCAGAAGGTGTGATTTTCATTCTATGACTTTTAGGGGATGTTTCCCCCTTTTTGCGGCTCGTAGGACCGAAAAAATTTTCTCAGGCTCGTAGCCATTGATGGGTAAAACTGAGCTTAATGAAACTTATTTGCTTGAAATCATCATAATAATCCGATTTTTTTTATATATCTATGGGTATCAAAATTTCGCTTTTTGGAGTTTCGATTACTATTGAGACGGGTCACTTCTTACTTACAGCTCGTTAGCAAGACTGTTTGAATTAGAAAAATGAAAAAAGTTAACAATTTTTTTTGAGTAGTTCCGGTGATACTACAATTGTAATATTTTGCTAAGATAGCACTGGAGAAACCATTGGCAAAGAGCTACCATTAGTAACCTCTACTGGTCATTAGCTGACCAGGCCACGAATCATTGGTGGTCAGGAATGTATTTGAGCAAATTGAATAGCATCTAACGTTGTCCAGAATTTCAGCATTTACTATAATGTATTTAAGGTAATTATTTGGTTAGAAAAAAAAAATATTAACTAAAAACTGAAAAAATAAACAAAGGTCAAATCCAGCCTAAGGGAATACGAAGTCTGCCTATCGTTTTTTTTTTTTTTTAATTGCGTTGAAACTAAAGAGCTTAATAATGCAAAAATATATTTTAAATTACCTTTGTATGAGCATCGTAATTTAGTATTACTTGAGAAAATTGTGTTTTTAATGGTAGTGGCCAACAAAAGGTATTTTTTTTTATTAAATTACCAAAAATGGTATTTTTCCAAATCAAGGAAGAGGTGGCAAAAAAATCTTTGGGAGGGCAATTGCCCCCTTGCCTCCTTACCCAGTTGACTTACCTGCTAATCATAAGTTATCTATTAAATAAATTACCTAAAAAAACTATCTCAGAAAGAAGTTTTTCAAAGAAAAGTAGAGACCATATTAAACTTAAGATCAGCAGAAAAAAGAAATCAATTACAATTCAAACTCAAAACGACCACAAATTACTATTGAAGAATAAATGAAACCCAAAACGAACAGAAATTAAATAAACAATTATAGCAAAGAAACATGCAACAGGTACTAATATAAAAGAATAAATAAATCTTAAAACGAGTAAAACTTCAATTGAATATGCAAATCAAGCTTAAAATGAACAAAAATCACTAAAAACGAGAGTTTGGCTACTACCCCATTCTCTAACTGTAAAAGTAGAAAGCCTACTGCGTCATTGACGCTTTACTGAAAGCGAACTACATTACAAATATTTTCTTTTGCACGTATTACAACATTGAAAATAAAATGAAAATTTTAGTAGAATAAAATCTTGAAAATGAGCTTTCTGCAATTAATGTCATTATAAATAAAATATTCAGTCTAATTTTATTAGTTCTTTCCAATACTATTCAAGACACATGTAGTTTCACTACAAACAAAGAGTCCAGCTACTGCCTGTTCCCCTAACTGTAAAAATCTAAAGCCTATTGTGTTTGGCGCTTTACTAAAACGAATTATATTACAAATAATTTCTTTTTTACTTTTTACAAAAATTTAAAATTAAAATGAAAATTGTAGTGAAATAAAATCTCGAGCTGATGAGCTTTCAGCAACTAATATCATTATATATCAAGTATTCAGCTTAATTTTATTACTTCTTTCCAAGACTGTTCAAATAAAACCAGGGGCGGATCCAGGATTTTTTTTTAGGGGGGGGGGGGGGCAAAATAGGTTGATCCGATAAACTTGTATTAGGAGTAAGTTTAATTAACGCAATCTTGCGCTAATCAAGTCAATTACACTACTTTAGACTACGTTAGGGGGCGCACGCCCCCCTGGATCCGCCACTGGTTTTGGCGACTGAACCTATAAAACTGCTCTAACAGCTGATTACTCTAAACCTGCATGTGTGAGCCTTCTTTGACAGCCTGTCGTAGCGGATTTTTTCTTGCCAAAGCCTTTTCAGTGGTTTCAGGTTGGCTAAGTTTTGCCTACTTTACTGATTTACAAAAGGTCTATGCGAATATAAACTTGTTTCCATTTTTTCAGGGCTTCATCCTTAATGGCTGACCAATCATAGATTATTTTATGATCTTTCACTTAGTAGCTTCTGTAACAGGATTGAAATGTGAAACCACTGTTAATGTTAAATAGCGGATAGACCTATTAATTATTAAAGCAAATCAACAAAATATTGCGAGGAAGAAGAATAAATCTCACGAATTAAAAATAATTTAGTTTAACAATGGTAATTCTTCTTATTAATATGTTTTTTGAAAAGTTTATAGTTAATTTAATACTAAAAAGTAATTTTAACGTTCAGATAGCGCTAATTTCATTCTTAATAAATTATAGGCTATCAAAAAGTCTAGCATCACCAAGGTAAACATACCTGCGTCATCACACTACATAGTGGTCAAAACTGAAGTATAAACATCCATTTGCCAATAAATATTCGTTTATTTTCAATAAATAATTATATTAAATTACAATTAATTTAGATTTCACAAATACCTTATCACCGCCCAAACAACAGCTAAGCATAACTATAAAAGCAGTATCGATTAAACTTATTTGTACCTATGTACACTGGTCGTTCACGGAACATACCAACAATATATCATTGATATACGGTAAAAAAAAACAAACAAAACGATAACCAAACGATGAAAAAAACTTGTTGTGTTTTCTAAAATAAAATACTATTTTCTAAAATAAAATAAAAACATCAAGTCATGTTTAAAACATCTATATACTACGTTTAAACACAGCACAAGGACGGGAAATTACCTTCCTTTGTCCAACAATAATTATAAATAAATAAATAAATAATCAAAACAAAGCCGTATCTACAGAGTTGCCATCTATATTTCAAATCCAAGAAATTATGCCAAACCACAATGCCAATAATGCATTTTCGCAAAAAAAAAATTTAAGGCTTTTTAATGAGAAAAGCTGAAAAACCTTTTAGACCGAGTTGCACTTACAAAAAAATAAAAATAAAATAAAATCTGAAAATGGAAACGAATCTTGGCATTTCCAAGGCAGAGGAAAAGTTTTAGCTTAAAATAACATTTACCACAAAATACCATACTTATCACATGTAACATTTTATTCAAATGAAAGTGGTTAATCCCGACAACATATTCAATTCAGGAAGATTCCTGGCAAGTAAACAATAAAATATCAATTCTACGTTAGTTTTCGGCTAGTCAGATAAGTATTCCCGGAAGAAAAAAAAAAACCGATACGTGGATGGTTGTTCCAAAACATAAACTGAATATGAGATATTTTCAAGGTATGGCAACCATACCTATCTTACACAAAAACAAGTAGTCTAATGAGAGCATCTTATGGAACAAGTTTTGAAGTGAAAGACCTTGAAGGGCGATTCCCGCGCTTCGGTTAAACCACCGTATAAAGATAATTAACAGTAAATTCACCGCAGACGATTTCTGGCTCTACATTCTCGGCGCGTACAAACAGTTCCTCCCACATACTCTTTCATTAGCGGGTTACTAAAGCTAGTATGTGTCAGCGGTCCAATTACCCTGGAACACGTATTTTGGCAGAAACTTTCTCAAAATGCCTTTGAAACCAACTCGAAACTTCGAAACCTACTTGTAATTCCTAAAAACATCAAATAATAACATTGCACTTCTAATTACCGATTGTAACATATGTAATGAAATATATTAAATTAAAATTAGTTTCTTTAAAATTTAGTGTTCCAACGTTGAAGCCAAGTTTCGCGTTCAAGAGAAATCTGACTTGTCTACCCGTGAAAAGATCTAATGTCGCTTATGTTTCTACGTTCTCCGGAGCACTCGCACCTCGGTCCGGGTTTTTATAATGGGTGAGATAGAGAACGATCATACTGTCTATTATTTATATACTGTGGGTTAAACAAATCATTTTCACGCTCAGCTCAGAGTTGTAAAACTGTGAGTCAGCAGAAAGCCACTTTAGTAGACTGGCTAGTTGAATCATCAATTTTCATGTTCAGTAGAAAGCTGTAAAACTTTGAAGTTGATAAAAATTAAAAAGAGCCCCTTCACCAATTGGATAGGTTTGTAATCCATTTTTGTACCCAGCAAGAAGCTTTGAAGTTGTGAATCAACAGGAAACCACTTAAGCCGGCCGACTATCTAAATCATCCATTCTCACATTAAAAAGGAAGCTGTGGAACGGTGAATGAGCAGAAAACCACATTAGCTTAGTTTTTAAATTATCCATTTTCAAGCTCAGTCGAAGTTGTGAATAAGCAGACTCATTTCAGCCGGCTGGCTAGCTAAAATCATCCGCTTCCAGGCGCAATAGAAAGCTTTGCAGCTCAGTATCAGCAGAAAAGCCGCTTTAGCGGACTGACTAGTTAAATAGTTCTTTTTCAAGCTCAGCCGAAAGCTATAAACCAATACTGAGTGTTTGGTAAAAGTTTGCGAGCTTTAACGAAAACAAATTCGGTGAAAAGCGAATCCATATTGGTCATCTTTCATTGATCTTCGCAATCAGCATTTCTTTCCAGAACTCAGCTCAATCGTGAAAATTATCCTTTCTTATAGAAAAATTTATTAGTAGGATTAAGAGACAATATTGGAACGTGATTCTAGTAGCCTTGATTTGCAACTTATTTAGTAGCATGGCAGATGGCAAGGTATTGTGATTATGGATGGCAATGAACAGCACGTAATTCATTTAAGATTATCATTTTACACTTTTATATACATAAAAAAAAAAATCAAAAAAAAAAAATCAAAAAAAATTAAAAACGTATTTTGATGATATTTAAATCTAGAGCGGTGCTCTTACAGAAGAATGACTTTCAATTATGGAACTTATTGATTAAAATCTGATAGGGCTTAAATTAAAAGCTTTGAAGTCATTAAGTCTAATTATCATCTTTTCAATATCTCATTATCCCTAAGTTGGTAAAATTTTAATAAGCGAGTAACTTTGAAAAAGTCCATACAGACACACCGGGTGGACATGATGGCAATAAAAATATTGACGATAAAATGGCACAGAGACGACTCAATCATGAGTCAGTGAAAGGCACAAGGTCACGAATCACTGAAATTAGAAGTGAGCGAAAGGTAGAATTAGACTACGTTGTTTTGGCTCTTGCACTAAATAAGAACCCCTCAACAGCCCCTCGTAAAAACAGATAAACAAAATATATTTGCCGATAATGGCAATACACTGGAATTCTGGGCATGAAGTGCTGTTGCTACGCAACAGACTCCATTGCACCAAAATATAAACAGTTCCCTTGTACCAGGGATGGGTTACTTAAAATACGGGTCACAGAATTGGTACACCAGACGCTGTGACCTTTCTGTTTTTTTCATAACTCCTTTTTTATAATATTGCCTCAAGGATCGAGACAACTTATCATAGTTCATGGCAGGTCGGTTCTTCCTCTTTCCCCAGAGGCGAGCTACTTTGACGGAGTCTTCAATTTTAAAAATTCCTTCTTCTCTATTCACCCATCGTATTGCGGATCCATACAGCTCGGGCTGGAGAAGAAGCTCTTTTATGAACTGCCAAAGATGGATGTGAGAGCCCCCTTGACCTGCGTCACCGTCTTCATCCTCATCTAAAAAAGAAATCGTTCAATTATGATGATTAAAAGATTTCTTTCATTTCCGTTCCAGATTTTGTAAAGTAATGAACTATGTTGATTTGTCCAGTATTTTATACTAGACTTTTCCCTTTGCTTTCCTTTTTTTATATTTTTACTTTTCCCTTAATTACTTTTCCTGGCCAATTTAAAATTATAACGACTACAAGATTTCCTTCATCTTTGTTCCAGAAATTATAAACTAATGAACTATGTTAATTTGTCCAGTATTTTATACTGGACTTTTCCATTTACTTTTCATTTTTTATATTTTTACTTTTCCCTTAATTCCTTTTCCTGGCCAATTTAAAATCATAGCAATTATAAGATTTACGGAATTTTTGTTCCAGAAATTGTCAAATAATAAACCATTTTTTAATTTCCCATGTTTTATAGAACGATTTTCCCTTAAAACGTTTTACTAATATAGCACTGAACTGAAATACAGAAGCCATCTAATTCGGAATATCAAATCCTCAAGCCTCTTTTACAGTTTTTCGAAAGACAAGAAAGAAAAAAGTTTGGAGGTTTTTAGGAATGGTTTGGAGGTTTGTCAAACAAAGTCTGCGAATAGGAAGCAACCTTTTTAAAATAAACTTCAGATTAACACGGGGCTGATTAACACGTTGGATATTTCCTAAAAACTATGATATACAAAGCCAGCCTCCCAAACAGGGCCAGACATAGCCCTTGGCTTTATACAAAGTTTTACTATGATATATATATATATATATATATATATATATATATATATAATATATATATATATATATATATATATATATTATATATATATATATATATATATATATATATATATATATTATATATATATATATATATATATATATATATATATATATATATATATATATATATATATACATATATATATATATATATATATATATATATATATATATATATATATATATATATATATATATATTATATATATATATATATATATATATATATATATATATATATATATATATATATATATATATATATATATATATATATATATATATCAAACAGTTCGTGGTAACAAACTGTAAGTAAAGAGCGACTCGGCTCAATAGTAACCGAGACTCTAAAAAAACGGATTTTGATACCAATAGATACATCAAAAGAATCAGATTTTAATGCTGATTTCAAATATATATTTCATCAAGTTTAGTCTTACCCATCAAAATTTACGCGAGAAAATTTGCCTGATTTTCGAAAAAAGGGGTAACACCCCCTAAAAGTTATAGAACTTGAAAATCCCACCATCATATTCAGCGTATGAGAGAACCATACTGTGGAGGTTTCAAGCTCCTATCTGCAAAAACGTGGAATTTTGTATTTTTTGCCAGACGAAAGATCGCGGATGCGTGTTTTTTTTTTTTTTTTTTTTTTTTTTTTTTTTTTTTTTTTTTTTTTTTTTTTTTTTTTTTTCAGGGGTGATCGTATCGACCCAGTGGTCCTAGAATATCGTGGGAGGGCTCATTCGAACGGAAAGTAAAGGTTCTAGTGTCCTTTTTAATTGACCAAAAAAATGAGAGCAACTAGGCCCCCTCCCACGCTCATTTTTTCCCCAAAGTCACCCGATCAAAACTTTGAGTTAGCCATTTTGTTCAGTATGGTCGAAAATATAATAAATATGTCTTTTAGGATGACTTAATCCCCCAAAGTCCCTGGGGGGAGGGCTGAAAGTTATGAACTTTACCCAATGTTTACAAATAGTACTGGTTATTGAGGAGTATACATACGTTTTCAGGGGGAATTTTTTCTGGTAGCGGGGTGGGGGGCAGGATTTTATGTGGGAGAATATTTCCATGGAGGAATATTTCCGGATTTCCCAGCATTATTTAAAAAAACGATCGGAAATTAAACTAAAGACCAAGTTTTTCAACTGAAAGCAAAGAGCAACATCAAAACTTAAAACGAACAAAATTAATTGAATATGCAAATGAAGCTTGAAACGAACAAAAATCACCACAAACAAGAGTTTGGGTATGACCTCATTCTCTCACTGTAAAAGTCTAAAACCTACTACGTCATTGGCACTTTACTGAAAACTATATGCGTCTTGAGCAGTATTGGAAAGTATAAACAACATCAAATTGAATACTTAATGAATAATGATATTAATTGTTGATGAAAGATCCATCAGTTCAAGAATTTATTTCACTGTAATTGTATTTTTATTTTCAATACTGTAAGAACTGGAAAAGAAAATATTTGTAATATAATCCGTTTTAGTTAAGCGCCAATGACGCAGTAGGCTTTTGGTTTTTATTTACAGTTAGGAAAGGAGGCAGTATCCAAACACTTGTCTGTAGGGAAACTATATTCGTCTTTAACAGCTTTAAAAAGAGCTAATAGATTAAACTGAATATTTTATGTATAATGATATTAAGTGCTGAAAGCTCATCAGTTCAAAATTTTACTATAATTTTAATGTTTATTTTCAATATAAAGTACAGTAGAAAACATTTGTCATAAAATTGGTTTTCAGTAAAACGCCTATGACGCAGTAGGTTTTAGACTTTTACAGAGAGAGAATACCCAAACTCTTGTTTGTGGTGATTTTTGTTCGTTTCAAGCTTGATTTGCCTATTTAATTTAAGCGTTTTAATTGATTTGCCGTTTTAAGATTTATTTATTAATTTACATTAATATCTATTGTATGTTTGTTTGCATTGATTGTTAATTTAATTTCTGTTCGTTTGAAGTTTCATTTATACTTCAATAGGAAAATATTTTTTTTTCCTTTTAAGCTTGATATTCATATTCAATCTAAGCATTACTCGCTTTAAGATCTATTTATTCACTATATTATTACTTGTTATATGTTTTTGCTATGATTGCTTATTTAATTTCTGTTCGTTTTGGGTTTCATTTATTCTTTAATAGTAATTTCTGGTCGTTTTGAGTTTGAATTTTAAAAGGTATTTGTATCTGCTGAGCTTAAGTTTAAAATGGCCTTTACTTTTCTTTGAAAAACTTATTTTTCGGAAAGTTTTTTTTAATTAATTTTTGTTCATTTTTGATTGCAAAAAATTTCAAGTTTTTACAAATTCCTTATTTCAAAATCAAACTTAAAGAAAAATCAAATATTCATCAAAGTATCAAAACTGATATCAAAGTAAACAATATCAAAGTGAAAAATGTGTTTGTGTCAACCTCGGAGTTTTTATTATCTGATGGTTGAACTATTTTTAACAAAATCTCTTTTGACTCTTCAAAAGTGAACTAGAACTTTCTATTTTCAATCAAATGAGCCCTCTCTGAAGTTTATACGAGTATCCCTTATAAAAGAACCATATATATCCCCAGAGTATAACTTACAACGCATATCCCTGGGCCCTGGGGGGGGGGCTTTGTCGACCCTGGAGTTTTAATATCTGATGGTTGAACTATTTTTAACAAAATGGTCACCTGAAATTTTTATCGGATGGGTTTATCCATCCGATACGCCCAAAGGCGTTGAGGACGGGAGGGGCTAGTTGCCCTCTGACCTTTTTCACTCTGAGAAAATGAACTACAACTTTTAATTTCCATTCAAATGAACCCTCTCTGAAGTTTATACGATCATACCTTCCATAAGAACCATATATGCCCCCAGAGCAATACTTACAACACCTTCCCCGGCCCTGGAGGGGGGGGGGGGGGGTTGACACAGGAGTTTTTCTTATCTGATCTTTGAAATATTTTTAACGAAATGAACATACGTAAAGGTGTTTTTGTTATATGATCTTTCAACTATTTTTAACAAAATGGCTACCTCAAATTTTTTATCAGATGTATTTGGGGAAAAAGGGCTTGGGGGCCAGTTGCCCTCTGATCGCTTTTTACTCTTAAAAAGGGCACTAGTACTCTCGATTTCATATCGAATGAGCCCCCTTTGAAGTTTATACGACGACCCCTTCTATATGAAGTGCCTCTGGGAAAAAAATAAATGGAGTGTGGGGGGAGGCTAGCTGCCCTTCAATCACTTTTGACTCTTAAAAAGTGAATTACAACTTTCAATTTCAAATCAAATGAGCCCTCTAGGAATTTTATATCCTTTGACCCCTCTATATAACCTAGAGGATATATATCCTCTAGGAATATATATCCTTAGCATCCCTTCCATAACAACCATATATGTCCCCAGGGCATAACTTACAACGCCTACCCCCAGGCCCTGGGGGGCTGTGTCGACACGGGAGTTTTTTTTTGTTATCAGAACTTTGAACTATTTTAAACAAAATGTATCTCATAATTTTTATCTGATGCATTTAGGGTGTGGAGGAGGGGAGGGGGGGCTAGTTGCCCTCCGATCTCTTTTGACTCTTAAAAAGTGAACAAGAACTTTCAATTTCAAATCAAATGAGCCCTCTCCAAAGTTTATACGAGCATCCCTTCCATAAGAACTATATATACCCCTAGAGGATTACTCATAACGCCTGCCTCCGGGCCCTGGCGGGTTCCGTCGACACAGTAACTTTTCTTATCTGACCTTTGAACTATTTCTAATGAAATGACTATTATAAAAATTTTATCAGATGGGCTTGGGGAAAAAAGGGTGATTGTGGGGGGGGGCTAGTTGCCCTCGGATATCTTTTAACTCTTAAAAATTGAACTAGAACTTTCAATTTCCAATCAAATGAGCCCCCTCTGAAGTTTATAAGAGCATCCCTTTCATAAGAACCATAAACGCCCCAGGGCAACACTTACAACGCCTATCCCCCGGGCTCTGGGGGGTGTTTTTGTTATCTAATTTTTGAACAATTTCCAAAACACTGGCTATCTCAAAATTTGCAGGGGACGGGTTTGGGGAAAAAAGCGTAGGGGAGGCTAGTTTAACTCCCTTGACTCTTAAAAGGTGAACTAGAACTTTCAATTTCCAATCAAATGAGCCCCCTCTGAAGTTTATACGAGCATTCCTTTCATAAGAACCATACATGCCCTTAGGGCATAACTTACAACGCCTTCCCCTGTGCCCTGGGGGGTTCTATTGACAACAAATTTTTTCTTATCCGACCTTTGAGCTATTTTTAACAAGATGCCTATCTCAAAATTTTCATCAGATGGGTTGGGGGATAGCTGCTCTCAGATCTCTTTTGACTATTAAAAAGTGAGCTCACTCTTTTAATTTACAATCAAATGAGCCCTCTCTGAATTTTATACGAGCATCCCTTTCATACGAACAATATATGCCCCAGGGAATAACTTACATCGCCCTGAGGGCCCTGGGGGGTTGTGACGACACCTGAGTTTTTGTTATCTGACTTTTGGGAAATTTTTAACTTAATGCCTATCTCAAAATGATTGGATGCATTTGGGGAAAAATGGGTGTGGTGGAGTTAGTTGTCCTCCAATCTCTTTTGACTCGAAAAAACTTAACTAGAACTTTCAATTTCCAATCAAATGAGCCATCTCTGAATTTTTTACGAGCCTCCCTTCAGTAAGAACTTCCCCAAGGACATAACTTACAACACCTGCCCTCGGGTCCTGGGGGGCTGTGTTGACCCCTGAGTTTTCGTTATATGGTTTTTGAACTATTTAAAAAAAAAGCTATCTCAAAGTTCTTATCGATGGGTTTGAGGAAAAAAAGGCTAGGAGGGGGGGGGGGCTAGGTGCCCTCCAATCTCTTTTGACTCTTAAAAAGTGAACTAGAACTTTCAGTTTCCAATCAACTGATCCCTCTTTGAAGTTAATACAAGCATCCCTTCCATAAGACCCATATATGCCCCCAGGGCATAACTTACAACGCCTGCCCCCGGGCCCTGGTGGGTTGTGTCAACACCGGAATTTTGTTATTTGATCTTTGAACTATTTTTAACAAAATAGCTATCTTAAAATTTTTATTGGATGCATTTGGAAAAAAAAGGGTTTTTTTGGGGGGGGGATCTGGTTACCCTCCAGTATCTTTTGACGCTTAAAAAGTGAACTACAACTTTGAATTTCCAATCAAATGAGCCCTCTCTGAAGTTTATACGAACATTTCTTCCATAAGAACCATATATGCCCCAAGGGCATAAGTTATAACCCTTGCCCCTGAAGACTGTGGGGGAGTGTCCTGCTCAAACATATAATTTCCAGAACTTTCAATTACTTTGAACAAAATGGCTATACCAAAATTTTGATTGGATGTGTTTGGGGAAATGGTGAGCGTGGAAGGGATGTCAGTTGCCTTAGAATCCCTTTCGACTATTAAAAAGGGAACTAGCCATTTAAATTTCCAATCTAATGAGCCCTTTCTGAAGTTTCTACGACAACGTTGTCTATACAAAACCTTATATGCCCCCAGGGCATTAATTACAATCCTTGCCCTGAGGGCCGTGGGGAGTTGTCATCCTCAAAGACCTAATTTCCAGAACTTAAAACTACGTTTAATAAAATGGCTATCTCAAAATTTTGATTGGATGTGTTTGGGGAAAAGGTGGGCGAAGCGGGGGGGGGCTAGTTGCCTAGAGGCAACGCTAGAGCGTTGCCTCTGATTAACGGCCTTTCTGATTAAGGGGTCATTTTTAAAGAATTGGAAGAGCAATTGGTAAAGAGCAAGGCGTTGAGGAGGGGACAGCCCTTTCATATACGGAATAATTTCTGTTCGTTTTAAGTTTTAATGTTGCTCCTTACTTTCAGTTAAAAAAAATCTTATTTTTTTTATTTAATACATTTAAAAACGAACCGCTTTTGAAAACTATATATTCTATATCTTTTAACCACAGAACGTTAGTTATTTGGAATCTTCCAGAATAACCACCGACAACGTTGACGAAGTGGCATGAATTCATAAAAATTGAGGGGAGTTCAAAATATAGGGAAGGTACATGCCCCCCACCTACCTCCCAATTAACGCCAATGTGAGTAAGTCTGTTTTGATATTTTCAGGTGATCCTCATTTACACCCTGGGCCGTTAAACGCCATTTAGTTATCCACTATCTGCTACCATGCGCAAATCTTAGAGTGCTATTATTTTACCGTCAATGAGACATCTCCGTCGCACAATGATTCGTCAAACCGTGTGGCAAACTTACATCTTGCATGGCACAATCCACTTAGTGTAAACGATTTTTCACAGTGGATAGCCCCTCGAATCAATCTTGGCGACAATACCAGTCCACGCGTTTAAATGCGCCGTCATATCTGATGAGGTGAAAGTGAATGCAAACTTTTTTGCATAAAAGGTCTGTGCCAAAAACCAACCCAAGGTTTCAAAATGAAGCAAAACAGTAGTTTTAAATCGAATATTCCATAAAAGGGTATTAGAAAGAGATATGATCACTTTGTTAATTAACAACCCATATGCCAATTAATCAATAATGTCTCGAATTGACTAATGTTTAACTAAAAAGAAGAACAATGTAAAACAAAGATAATAGAGAAAAAATCTATGAGCAGTATCCAAACACAAAAACACTAACTAAATAGGTTATGAGACCACATTGGCTAGACTTGATGATGAATACCAAGAAACGGCGAAAAACAGAACTTTGCCATATTTTCGATGTCCAATTTTTGTTTTGCGGTTATTTGTTTAAGTTTTGAAATTCTGCGTTTTTTAATTTTTTTTCAATATATATGACACACTGGTAGAGATTGTTGTCGAAATATATGCATTTTGTAGTATTATACCAGCAAGAAAATTTTCTCGTTTTTGTTTTTTTGTTTTTTCAGTTTCACCAGGATCTTATCATGTTTTGTAGGGGATCTTTTAGAAAAGGGACTCTTTAGGTCTATGTTATAGTACCCACAATCCTTTCTTGTGATTCTCCCATTATTTGGATCGTTCTAGAATTAATCTATTTTTTCAGTTCATTTCGGAGTTGGAATATGGAGGATTACTCAAAATAGGTGCAATTTAC
Source organism: Artemia sinica (assembly GCA_027921565.1). Classification (NCBI taxonomy): domain Eukaryota; kingdom Metazoa; phylum Arthropoda; class Branchiopoda; order Anostraca; family Artemiidae; genus Artemia; species Artemia sinica. The sequence continues at coordinate 70,560,725 of CM051257.1, read as the reverse complement.
CAAATTCCTTGGTTCACTTGAGCATATTCTATGCTTCTGCTTTTTCTTTCAAAAGCAGGAATCTCCCTGCAGATGAATTTAAGAATCTTTTATTTTTCATCGGTTTAATAATGTAAAATGAAATAGAAATCTCAAACCTGAGTTTGCAGCGCACAGCCTAGAAAAGTGCCAAGTTTAGACCCGTTTAAAAGCCATCCGCGTTTCACATCTTCTAGAGTTGATTGTTTTTGTAAATGAATATGCAAATGTGGTAATACGCAAGACAACAAATGTAAATATATAAAAATAAATGACAAATTGATACATTATTATTTAATTTATTAATGTAAAATTGTGAGTACTATAAAATAATAATTATGTAAATATAGAATAGTATTTTTGTACAAAAACAAAAGTTTAGATTAAAAAAAAAAAAAATGTTTTCAGCCAGAGGATACAACAAGCACAAAAGCTAGCTCTCGTCTAAACTATAGCCCTAAAACTATTTAACCAAGGCCTGCACAAGAGAGGGATAAGAATGGAGTTAGAACCTATGCACACACCTTTATCCGAGATATTTACTATTCTTCTTATATTTTCCATTAACTTTACCAACTTTTTCACGTTTTTTTTTTTTTAAGCTGTCCCCCAACCCAACAAAAAGCCCTGTGTAGATAGCTGAAGTGAGGCGTCCATGTATTTCGGAATTTATGACAATAATAAAGCCACAAATATGGCCACTTTAGACACGGAATATTACGGTTCTTATTTTTTTATACGGAATATTACGGAATATTACGGTTACGGTTCGGAATAGACACGGTTCTGATTAACCTATATCAATTTATGTTCATTGTTCGTACCATAAAGACAAGACATTTAAATTACTTTACATAAGCAAAATGTATATACTGCTTTATGATTGATCGTTCTTGCAAGGCCGCATCCGGGGGGGTAAGGGGGTTTGAACCCCCCCCCCTCGATTGTTTGTCCGACTCGTAAAAACGTAACAAAAATGAATATAAACAATTTTTTAAGCGTTTTTAAAGTTTTCTTTGTAAAACCCCCTCGAAAAAATCGTTTAGTAACCCCCCCCCCCCTTTTAAAAAAATTCTGGATACGACCCTGCCTTCCTCGTATGAAGAAGGGGTGAATTTAAGCTAACTGTAACAGAGGATAAAAACAATCAAGAACATCTTCCTATTCAAGGGCGGGGAAATATTACCATCCTCTGCTTTCCGAGGCATGGCAGAAAGCAATTGGAAACTGCCTATTCAAATAATGAACAGGTTAATTACAAGCCAATACAGAGGTTTTACTCCTCAGTCCAACCTAAGGCCTATAGAATGCTGTAACAGTCTATTATACATAATTGGTAAAAGAAAAACGAAACAAAAAATAATTGTTTCAATAGCAAGAATTACGCTCTATGAATCATATGGACTTTTACCAAAAGGAACTAGATGTGGACTAATGAATTGAACTAATTATCAATGAAATAATACAATATCCTACAATTTCATTTTGAGAAATTGGAAAATTTGTAATATCAGTCTTACAAAAATACTAAGGTTAGTAATTTATCAATATCACCAAGCTTAACCAAAAATATAAACTATTTAAAATATTGTTTGTTTCAAATTTAACAATTTTACCAAATATTATCAAATGATTGTTGTAAATTTGCTAATTTACTCGAATTTACCAATCTTAATAATTTTACAAAATGAATCGTTGAAATTTTACTGATTTTTACTTTATTTTCCCTAGATTAATTTGCATTCTGCAAATTAAATTTAGCAAATTTACTAATCTTTGTTTTGTACATCTATTAAATTTGTGACAAATCAGTTTGACTAACGTTGTCATAAGATTAGATTATTTGAAAAAAACTACGTTTTCTAAAGAGTTAAAGAGGCTGAGTTACAAGGTCGAACCTTAAAACGTACAGGGATTAGGAGGCACAGTTGGGGGGCTGCCGCCCCGCAAACCCCCCGCTTTCGCAGCCTTTAAATAAAAAAAAGTTTTTTAAACTGAAAGTAAGGAGCGACATTAAATCTTAAAACGAACAGAAATTATTCCGTATATGAAAGAGGCTGTGTCCTCCTCAACGCCTCGCTCTTTACGCTAAAGTTTTTATTGTTTAAAAAAAGAGTTGTGAGAAAGTCAAACTTTAGCGTAAAGAGCGAGGCGTTGAGGAGGGCACAGCCTCTTTCATATACGGAATAATTTCTGTTCGTTTTAAGATTTAATGTCGCTCCTTACTTTCAGTTTAAAAAACTTTTTTTTTATTTAAAGGCTGCGAAAGCGGGGGGTTTGGGGGGCGGCAGCCCACCAACTGTGCCTCCTAATCCCTGTACGTTTTTAAGGTTCGACCTTGTAACTCAGCCTCTTTAACTCTTTAGAAAACGTAGTTTTTTTCAAATAATTTCTGCACGTTTTTGTACAGTTTATTACTTATTATTGCTCCTTGTAACTCAGCCTCTTTAACTCTTTAGAAAACGTAATTTTTTTCAAATAATTTAAAAAAGAAACTGGGTTTCTTTTTAAAGTTTGAATTCAGTATTAAAAAAATTGCTCTGATGGTGAATCGAACCCGGGTTTTCCGCCTGAAAGTCTGGAGTGTAACCGCTAGACTATACAGACACAACAGTAATTGTTTTTTAGTATATGGAAGCTATTTTCGACGTTATTTTCGGAAAACAAGGTTTTTCGTAAATGTAAATTCGGGGGATAATTTTTTCGGTCTGAAAATATCAAAAGGCCCTAACAGGTCGAATTCTGCTTCGAATGAGTCCTCATTCAACCGGATCCGTTGCCAACTGTGGCCTGTAGGCGTGGCTAAGAAAAAAAAAAAGAAATGAATTTTAAGTGGCTATATTTGGTTTTTTGAAAACAGGGAAGGAGTGATCGGATTGAGCTGAAATTTCGAGGATAAGCTCCCGGGCCCTAGGAAAGCTTAACTTCTAAATTTCAGCCCAATCGGACAACGTTAAAGGGGGGCTGTGGTGGGAGGGTCCAAACTTCCGGCCCAGTTTACCCCATGAAGATAAAGTCGGAGGAGGATGAAATTTTGCAAGTTTCTTAGTTTGAGCTTGGGCTACAAAATGCGATTACCGCCGTCTCTCTGCGACCTCTAGGACCTGAAATCGCTTAACATTGTGGTGGGTCGCCTCTTTATAGAGGCACAACTGTGCCTCCTTGATGATATTAACAAATTCTCAGAAAAAAATAGGCTCCTTGCTGACATTAATTTTTGTTCCAAAATAAAAAAAAATACGGTGTTGCAAGCCAATGAAATAGACAAGAATTATCCCTAACAACATCGCTTCATAAGACGGGGAACACAACTCGTCCGAAAAAATGGTGATTACACCTCCTCAAACCGTCTAGTGCTGGTACCTTATAGTACCTCTCACGAAAATGTGAGTCACTCTGACTAATAAGAAATAGGTTTTTTTCCTACTAAAATATGTTTAAAACAACCAAATATTCACAGGTGCCGACTAATATACTTAGCAACTAAGACTGGGGTTGTGACTGCAATGCATGAGCCAAACTACAAATTATAAGGATAGCTGTGTATATTTTTAAGAGAGGTATTTTTAAATTCTCCCAATAAAATTGTCCTATCCCAGAGCGCACAAGTTAGGGACTCATCTTCTTCTATTTAAGTTTTAGATCAGATTTGTCACACGAAACAGTTTTGTAATCTGGCTAATTAAAACGAAGCCCCCCCCCCCATCGCTACCCTTGGAATTTAAAAACCGAATTCTTTATTTAAATCTGTAATTTTTTATGAAAGATGCACAAAAAAGTATAGTAAAATAAGAAAAAAATACTTCACAAAGTCTCTCTCCATAACTCAGCCTCCTATATACATTTTAGACAATGGAGCCTGATATCCATCCAATTAGCCAAACCTTTAGTCCATAAGTAAACATACGCTTAAAAACAGTTGCGATAAAAGTTTGCGAATCTAAGTTTTTTTAGGCAAGATTTTAATCTTGTATTCCTATGTCTGTAAATATTTGAACAACCAGAGTTATCTTGTCTTCTTTATCTTGTCCACAATTCTGTTGTTGTCTTTAGGTGTCGGTTTTATTAATTATTTTAAATGGCAGACAGCCTAGTTTTGTAGAAGTATAATTAAAAATACAAAAATAGTTCGAAATCTGCATAGAAAACAGCGTTCATGAGCACAAAAGTTACAGCCCTTCCCAGGCATATATTCAGGGTTTTATTTCAGCGGGGGAGAGGGGTAAAAATGGAAAACATGTAAAAAACGGAAAATTATACTGATCTGTTTAAGACGTCAGAAAAGATGTGATTCCGCGATTTCCTGTGATTGGCAAATCCGATGGGGCATGTGTCCAAAGGAAAGTACGCGCTTACGACTACAACAATGCCGCCTTAAAACTCCCACACCGTCAATTGTCACTCCTGCATCGTCCCTTGAGAACGACAATTTTGTATTTGCCTGTCACCGTTACAAATGAGTTAACTGTGACATCTATTTCAATTTTTGTGAGCATAATTTATTTCAATTATCCTACCTTTTATAACTCTGAAGACATTGCGTATAATAGAGAGCAGTTACGACGGATTGAACGATGCTTCACTTTCACTAGATTCAACACTGTCATATATTTAAAATATTTGCAGCCGTATTTTTGTCATGATACAGTTTTGATTAACTTTTCACCCAAACAGGCGACTATGTAAAACAAATAGGTAAAACAGTGTTGCCAGTTTTTTTTATGAAGTTACAAGTTTGTTTTTTTGTTGTTTAAATAGCAGCTGAAGTAGAGTTTATGCAGAAAAGATAAATAGTAGATTTAGAATGTGTTATCACCATAACTTTTCTTTCATGTTTTTAACTTCTTTTTTGTGTGTATACTGTGTACATTTTTTCTGTAAAAGAAAGTTGTAACGATTAATTAATTTATTTTTTTTTGCTAATTTAGTGGATTAGTTTTTCAAATAATTATTTCTTTTATTATTCTCCTTTTTGAGAATAAAATATCTCTCCTTTTGGCATGGGAGACATGAAGGACCGCCATTTGGAAAAGTGTAATATGATAAAAAAAAAGTTCACCCTAAGAAAGGCTTCCTGTGAGGGGTGGGGGGGGGGTAGGTGGGTTGACCCCCCTCTCCCTGAAATGCTTGTCCGACTCATAAAACGTAACAAAAATGAATATAAACAAATTTTGTAAGCGTTTTTTTTTTAGCTTTTTTTTTGTGTAAACCCCTCCCCGAAACGAATCCTTTTGTACCCGAAACGAATCCTTAAAATTCATTTCTCAGCAGACGAACAGCTTCTACAAGAATTCGTCACCTTTAATTTGTTCATCATTATCAAAATAACAAACTAATCGGACTGTAAGCGACTCATGTCTGATCAGCTTCGATTTAAGACACAACTATTGTGCGCATTGATTAAACCCCATCTTTATCCATTATAATCCAAATGGAGGCAGCACTAGCAGCACTGCAGTCGTGTTTTTTTTTGCCTATACGCTAGGTTCTACCCAAACATTCGGCCCTGACCCCCCCCCCCCCACAGCCATGGGAAAAGATCTTTAAGTAATAAAATTTCCCCATTGTTTACGTATAGTATTTGTTATTGGGAAGTATGCATATATTTTTCGGATGGGGGGGGCAAATTTTCTGCTGGTGGGATTTTCCACGGGGATAATTTATCATGAATAGGGAAGTTTCCAGGGGTGAATTTTTCAGCTAAAATTTTACACTGGGGGAATTTGAAAGAATTCCTATATGAAATTCTTCATATGTCTTATTTTCTCTTGGCCGACTCAATTTTACGCGTGGAGACGTTAAGGGTAATTTTCCGGGGTAAATTTTCACCAGTATTGAAATTGTCTAGAGAATAAATCCGTGGAGAGAAGGGATTTTTCCGTGGAGGTGCAGCCAGATTTCCTAGCATTATTTAAAAAACGATCAAAAACTGAATAAAAAAAAAACAAGTTTTTTCAACTGAAAGTAAGGAGCCACATTGAAACTTAAAACGAACAGAAATTATTACGTATATGAAGGGGGTTGCTCCTCCTCAACACCTCGCCCTTTACGCTAAAGTTTGAATTCTGTCCCAATTCTTTAAAAACGAAACCCTGAAACACCATTGTCATTTGATTAGAACAATGAGAATTTTTTTAAGTACTAAAAAACTTTAGCGTGAAAGAGCGAGATGTTGAGGAGGATTAACCCCCCTCATATACATAATAATTTCTGTTCGTTTTGAGTTTTAATGTTGCTCCTTATTTTCAGTTGGAAAAACTTGTTTTTTCATATTATTTAATCCTACAAGGGCAGTGGCGGATCCAGGGGGCGAGGGGGTGCGCCCCCTAACGTAGCCTAAAGTAGTGTAATTTACTTAATTAACGCAAGTTTGATTAATTAAACGTGCTCTTAACGCAAGTCTATCTGATAAACCCATTCCCCCCCCCCACGAAAAAAAAACCTGGATCCGCCCCTGTACAATAAACTACGCTATATTAATGCCCGAAGTCTTGAATAAAACCAAATTACGCACGACCATAGCCAAAATAATGCATCCCATAGGTAATTTTGAGAGCTGAGCTGTTCAAATTTCAAGCATAATTTTTATAATTAACCAACTGGAATGAATATTTGTGGCATAATTTTTTTAAATTAGTAAAGATGGCAGCTCGAGACAGCGATTTCCTATCTGTACGATAGCTTCGACAAGACACAAAGATATAATATTAAAAGACATTATTTTCACGAACTAATTAGTGTAAATTCAGGCTTTTCAGACCACCTTCTTGCCGCTTCAATTTTTAACTTTTGTGGTACAAGTTTGACATTAAAATCAAGGGAAAAAACCGTATCAGTTATAAATCTATTTTTTATTATATCAACAGGTATGACTATTATGTGTCTCGGACATAACACTGATCTTCTGAAAGCCCCCCCCCCTCATATCTGGGAAAAAGTAGACACTAAAATAACGTTTAAAACTAGGAAAGCGAGAAATATTCCCATTTACATGTTTGTTAAAACAAAGCTCCTCCTCTCCCCCCGGATACTTCCTGGTGGTGCTGATTGCATAGCATCTTACTGTGATAAGACCAAAAATACTCTTTTGTGAGCCTTTCAGGTTCTGTTTTAGACTGCTCTTTGTCTTCATGTTTTGTCTTTGTGCTAGACCCCATCCTTCCCCCATCTAATTGCGGATTAGTAACAGTGGCAATGATGGTAATGATTAATGCATTATAATTTACCAAGAAAAAATATATGTGACTTGCACCCGTTATTTTATAAATTTGCTCTACAGCTTTTGTCAAGGGCATTTTTGACGGTCAGTACGGCATTCCATCGCATCTTGCTAGTCGCATTGCCTTACAGCTATTTTACGTCATCAATTGCGCAATTTTCCAAGACAAATCTTAAATATTTTTTTAAGGAAATGATGACGCAAGCTAATTTTAACGTTTTCCGATCACACGGCTCTTTAGCATTAGGGTGTTGATCCTACCTGAACACGGAGTTTTGAAATATATTAAAAAAACAAAAGAAAAAAAACAACAAATGAAAAACGAGGATTTGCCTATTCCGGATAGTGATAAAAATAATAGGGTACAAATATTTCGACCGAGACCTCCGCTCAACCGTCCCCAGTGCAAAAAAAATCATTTAAAGAGAAAATAATAATGACAAAAGAATTTACTGGAAATATAGAATATTGAAGAAATCGTATTGAAGAAATTGAAGAAATCAATATATAAAATATTAAAGAAATTTAGAAATTGTAAATATATTAAAAGTCATTATTCGTGGCGGAACGCTGTCAGGTCAATATTCGCGAGAAGACAAGAAATAGCTAGACTTGAAAAGTGAAAAGAAAATTAACAAATAAAAAACGAGGATCAGCGTATTTCAGCCAGTGATAAAAAGAATAGGGCGCGAATATTTCGGTGGAGATCTCCGCTCAACCGTCCTCAGTGCCAAAAAATCAAACAATGAGGGAAAATAAAAACTAAAATATTTATTAGAAATATAAAACAGTGGAATTATTTAGAAATTATACATAGATTAAAAGGCATTATTCGCGGCGGAAAGCCGGTAGATCAATATTCCCGAGACGACAAGAATTAGCCAGACTTGGAACGCGGATCTAGGCCGGAAGTGGAAAATATTTTGGGCTAGTTGTTTTTAGGGCTAAATTAAAATTATGACGGTCACGGTTTTGAAAATTATAATTTTGAGTGGTTTCTTTATTTGAATAATCAATAACTTTAAGAAATGAATATCTTTTTAGGAAACCTTGTAGAATCATGACTATGATTCAATTATTAATGCTAGTTTATTGACAAATTCATCAAGACCTTGAAGGCATGATCACTTTTTAAATAACTTGCTGTTTCAGTCGATATTCCCAATAATTTTCACTAGTCGGTCTATTAAGTCAGCTTTTTTTCCATTGAATACTTGCGACTGGTACTTTTTATTACCCTTAAGACACACCTTGTCACGACTAGCCTCTCTACCCCACCGATATGCTTATTACAAGCATTTCAAATATCTATTTCTTCTTCCTCCCTGACGAGAAACAGATTAATAAACCATTAATTCGTAATCCCTGAAAAAGAAAACTAATTTTACGTTTTCACGAGTCGAGCAAACATTTCAGGGGGGGGGGGCAAAGTCCCCCCCCCCCGTTTCCTAGATACAACCTTGACTTATTCAATGCTTCTCCATTTAACTCTGAATTTTGGAGTTTAATTGTCTTATTTCGGTAGTCAGTGAATTAATGTTCTTTTTGATTATTTATTATTTGACAATATACCACGCAGCTCCAAAAAGTTTTGGTTTTCGTTAATGTCAACTCAGCTTTGTTTGGAATTTCCATCGTTTTTCTTATCCCCTCCGGGACCCCTTGATAGTTATTCTTGGGAACAAAATATCTTTATTTTAGTTTCTTTTTCGATTTGACAGGATCAGATCTATTTTATATTTCCTTCGTTGTTTTTTTTACTTAGACTCTAATCTCATTTTTTAATTTACGAGCTTCTATTTTTTTATTCCTAGGAGGTCCCTGTTGTTTTTAGTTTCTTGCTGTTCTATTTTTCCATTTACGCCCTGTCGTCTTGTTAATGTTACAGGTGAATTAACAGTACATTCTCTTCTGTGAATCCGTTCCATAGAAGAATGTCCAAATTTTCCGGGCTTCCCCCGATTTTCTCCAAAAGAAAATTACATTCTTAGAAATCTACGCCAAAATTACCGTTGACGAGAATTAACAATTCGTATTAAGGTTCATATAATTATGAAGGCCAATTTTTGGAGAAATTTCAGAAAACATAATTTTCACAGCATTCAGAATAAGTGAAGTACTGGTCCTATTAAACCCTTAACTATAAACTATTAAAAAGATCTTTGACCATAATAGACGGGGGGGTGTTGATTCACTTCCTACAGTACTCCTGCACGGACTGAGAGCCCAAAATCATAAAGCGGGAGATAAATTCCACAGTAGTACCCAAATAAAACTCCCGCAAAACTAGCAAAAGATTCTCTGGCCGAAGAGGGTACAGGTTTAAATAAATAGATAAATTTGAATAAATTTAATAAAATAAATTTACAATAAATAATAAATTTGCCAGAAAAGTAGGTGTCCTAATTTGGGTGTCATTGCGGCATTTATCTCCAGTCTTGGATTATTAGACTCTTAGTCCATGCTGTAGGAATTCGGCACTGTACAAATAGTCTACAGTAGAAATTGGAACCCCCCCCCCCCAAAAAAACAAAGAGTACGATTTATCTACAATAATTTATATTTTCGGTATATTCCATTATTCCTCGCCTTTTTTTCAGATTTGTGTAGATCATTCTGTCCACAGAGAATATTTTTGACAGATCTAAATTACTTACCATCTTTTAGTTCACCATAATATGAAGGTGAGGGCGCTGGTTCGCTTCCTATTGTACTCGTACAGGGACTGAGTGCCGAAAAATCAGAACCTGGAGATAAATAAGAACTTGATATTCTGGGGCTTGTAACGGATAGTGGTAAGTAGCTATCAGGAGATTCCAGTCCAAATGGGTTTTCAGGTACTTTCGTGTCTTCTGCCTCTACATCAATTACCGGGATTTGTGCAGGTTTTAATGTCTGTTGCTCCCAAGCCATAAGCCATATGTAAAATTTTGCATATAAAGTTGATCCTCCCTTAAAAAGGAAATAATGATTAAACACCTATCACTCACATTTCAGTATTTTATTCTTTTTACTAATATTTCACGATTGCCATCCTACTGCTTTTGCAATACTAACGCGAATTCTAGTCAGTTCCAGGATCATTACGTTACACAGCGTTGACATAGAACGTGATTTAGCAAAATTTTGGTACACAAAATTAAGGATAATTCTTAAGTACCAGGGACATTAAAATGAAATTTTTTTTTTGTCCCCTTGGGTCTATTCATACCTGAAAACCACAATCTTCTATTTCTCTTGGCTGTTCCTAAATTATGAAGTTTTTAGGGTGGTACTAAATTTTTGTTAGTGTTGCAATGTACATCGGTGAAAATAAATTGACATAATTAATTGCTTAACTTCAACGACATTTCCAAATAATCCAAACATTAACATTCCCAAAGGTAACCTTCAAAATATACCTTCAAAAGTATGCTACGCCTTCTTAAGCTGCTTAGTACCGTATGTTTTTAGTTTATTTTTTGGCTGATTTTTCAACAACGTTTCTTTTTTTTACTTCTACCCTTTACTACCAGAAGCTGTATAAATGCATATGGAGGTCTTTTTCTTTAAAAACTGAATTTCCCTCCTTTTTTTCTTGTTAAGACCATATATGGTAGCAGAAGTTTCCATTTAACCCACTGAAACGATCAGATTTTATTTTCAATGTTTTTAGTACTCAAAAAAAGAATAGCGAGAGATAGACCTATACTAGTAAGATTACTGCTAAAACGCAGGTGAAAAACGCCGGGAAACTAAAGCTTTAGTTCTTAGGTAAGTCTGTTTTGTATCATTTTTATTTTTCTTTTGGCGTCAGAGTCCTAAGATTTTACTAGTCTGGCAACTAACGCTCCAATTTCTTTTTGTTTTGAAAGGGCCATTTACGTTAATTATGCACAAGAGTCCCGTTACTGTAGTATGTTCTAAATCATAATAACTTGAAATTCACTTAAGTTTTAGTAAATATCAATTCGATAAAACCAAATTCAAAACCTACAATGTAAGTTAGACCCACCCTTTAATATAATGGCTAAATTAATAAATTGATCGTTCTTTTTTATTATTAAAACATAGACGAGCCTTCAAGATGTGAATCTAAAGTTAAATACAAAAACTATTATTAACAAGTAATTCGATATAACGAGTTTCGAATTACGTGGGTTACAACCACGAAACTTTTAGCTATCACGTTTCGTTCAGCTACGTCAAACTCGATTTTCTGACCTCAACTATACTCGAATTGTATATATAAAGTCGCTATGCTTTTGATTCAAAGTTAATTAACTGATTATATAAATAAATAAACTCATTGTTTATTATAATAATTAATAAACTCTTTAAATAAACTCATTGAATTGATTGATTGAATTGAGTTGAAGAATGTATATAAAGATATCCAACAATAAGTTCAAATTTTTAGCACCTCGATTTGCAGTGGAAAAGTGAAGATTCATCACCTTTCCAACAGTGTTTGAAACTCAACTTAGGCGATTATTGCTAAGGAGAAATAGCAATTACTGTCCATTTACGGCAAAAAATGTTCAGCACGTCGATTTTCCGCCCAAAAGTCTTTTTCCCCTTTACAGCAGGATTTCTTTGTATTTGTTTTTCCTTCTCAATCTCCTTCCACCACATTTCAACTTGTTAATTTCCCCTATGTACCTTTTAAAATGAGTTCCTTCTATTACATTTTTTCTTCTTCTCGTCCCCCTCTATCCCTACTAATCTTACTTCATTACTAAGAAAACTGTTTTTGCACAAAGGTATCGGGGAAAAAAGAGATCTGATTTTAAACAAAAAGTCGTATTAGAGCAAAAACATTTCAGACAATTGCAGAAAAAAAAACCTTTTAAACCCCATTTTAAAGGAATCAACAAATAAAAAATAATAATTAAGCTTTAGGGATAGATAAAAAAAAAAACCACTGATATGTAAGGATACAAATGAAACTCTGAGAGGAAAGAAACTAACAAAATGAAAAATAAAATCAAAAAAGGGTGAAAAAACGAGGATTTTATCAACCAGTGGCGAACCATGAAGAAGACAAAATATAAGCAAATATTTCGACAAGATTTTCGTTTTTTTTTTCTTTGTCTTCTTTTTTTTCTGTTTAGCACTGAGGACGACTTGGCGGAGGTCCTTGTCGAAATATTTGCTTATATTTTGTCTTCTTCATGGTTCGCCACTGGCTGATAAAATCCTCGTTTTTTCACCCTTTTTTGATTTTATTTTTCATTTTGTTAGTTTCTTTCCTCTCTGAGTTTCATTTGTCATGTATAGCCAGTGTGGTCTAAGAATGTATTTATGTAAGGATACAAATAACTAAAAATGAAATTCAATTTTAAGTATAAAATAAATAAAAATATTAAACTATCTAAACCCCTAAAATATCTTATAGTGTAGTAAGATGAGAAAAAACTCACGCAGAAGAAAGGAGTAAGTATGCTACGGTCTTTTATTATTTTTCCACCGAGGAAGACTAAGCGGAGGTCTCGGCCGAAATATCAGCGTTGTATTTCCACTGGCTGGATATATCCTCGTTTTTTTCCCTGCTTGAGCATTTTCTAATCTTGTCATGCTTAGCCTTAGAATTTACTAGACAAAATTTGGTCTTAGAAATTACTTATAGTGTAGGGTAGGATCAGCATCAAGATAAGTTAAGGACCAATATTTTCTCATTAGTTTGTTCCACATCAGCCCTGATTTTGTTTTACCGACGGTTGGTCATGTCGACGGGTTTATTTTTTGACTATATTAGTCAAAAATGTACACAATTAAACTAAACTTCAGCGAGGAGAGGGGATTAAAAAACTGCTTTGAAGTAAATATTTCAGTCAAACAAGAAAAAATTGATGGTGAAAGTTTTCTAAACAGAAAAGAGAGGAAAATTCATACTCTTTTCCAATTTTCTTCCAATATTGTCTTTTAATCATCATTTTGAAGTGATTTTTGCTAATTTTAATATTCTTTCGCTGCGACAAATAAAAAAAATAACATGTTTCTGAGCAAGAAATAGAAAGCAGTCTGCAAAGTTGTAACTTTAACTCTCTTTTCCAATTTTCTTCCAATATTGTCTTTTAATCATCATTTTGAAGTGATTTTTGCTAATTTTAATATTCTTTCGCTGCGACAAATAAAAAACATAACATGTTTCTGAGCAAGAAATAGAAAGCAGTCTGCAAAGTTGTAACTTTAACTCTCTTTTCCAATTTTCTTCCAATATTGTCTTTTAATCATCATTTTGAAGTGATTTTTGCTAATTTTAATATTCTTTCGCTGCGACAAATAAAAAAAATAACATGTTTCTGAGAAAGAAATAGAAAGCAGTCTGCAAAGTTGTAACTTTAACTGTCTTTTCCAATTTTCTTCCAATATTGTCTTTTAATCATCATTTTGAAGTGATTTTTGCTAATTTTAATATTCTTTCGCTGCGACAAATAAAAACATAACATGTTTCTGAGCAAGAAATAGAAAGCAGTCTGCAAAGTTGTAACTTTAACTCTCTTTTCCAATTTTCTTCCAATATTGTCTTTTAATCATCATTTTGAAGTGATTTTTGCTAATTTTAATATTCTTTCGCTGCGACAAATAAAAAACATAACATGTTTCTGAGCAAGAAATAGAAAGCAGTCTGCAAAGTTGTAACTTTAACTCTCTTTTCCAATTTTCTTCCAATATTGTCTTTTAATCATCATTTTGAAGTGATTTTTGCTAATTTTAATATTCTTTCGCTGCGACAAATAAAAAACATAACATGTTTCATAGCAAGAAATAGAAAGCAGTCTGCAAAGTTGTAACTTTAACTCTCTTTTCCAATTTTCTTCCAATATTGTCTTTTAATCATCATTTTGAAGTGATTTTTGCTAATTTTAATATTCTTTCGCTGCGACAAATAAAAAACATAACATGTTTCTGAGCAAGAAATAGAAAGCAGTCTGCAAAGTTGTAACTTTAACTCTCTTTTCCAATTTTCTTCCAATATTGTCTTTTAATCATCATTTTGAAGTGATTTTTGCTAATTTTAATATTCTTTCGCTGCGACAAATAAAAAACATAACATGTTTCTGAGCAAGAAATAGAAAGCAGTCTGCAAAGTTGTAACTTTAACTCTCTTTTCCAATTTTCTTCCAATATTGTCTTTTAATCATCATTTTGAAGTGATTTTTGCTAATTTTAATATTCTTTCGCTGCGACAAATAAAAAAAATAACATGTTTCTGAGAAAGAATAGAAAGCAGTCTGCAAAGTTGTAACTTTAACTCTCTTTTCCAATTTTCTTCCAATATTGTCTTTTAATCATCATTTTGAAGTGATTTTTGCTAATTTTAATATTCTTTCGCTGCGACAAATAAAAAACATAACATGTTTCTGAGCAAGAAATAGAAAGCAGTCTGCAAAGTTGTAACTTTAACTCTCTTTTCCAATTTTCTTCCAATATTGTCTTTTAATCATCATTTTGAAGTGATTTTTGCTAATTTTAATATTCTTTCGCTGCGACAAATAAAAAACATAACATGTTTCTGAGCAAGAAATAGAAAGCAGTCTGCAAAGTTGTAACTTTAACTCTCTTTTCCAATTTTCTTCCAATATTGTCTTTTAATCATCATTTTGAAGTGATTTTTGCTAATTTTAATATTCTTTCGCTGCGACAAATAAAAAACATAACATGTTTCTGAGCAAGAAATAGAAAGCAGTCTGCAAAGTTGTAACTTTAACTCTCTTTTCCAATTTTCTTCCAATATTGTCTTTTAATCATCATTTTGAAGTGATTTTTGCTAATTTTAATATTCTTTCGCTGCGACAAATAAAAAAAATAACATGTTTCTGAGCAAGAAATAGAAAGCAGTCTGCAAAGTTGTAACTTTAACTCTCTTTTCCAATTTTCTTCCAATATTGTCTTTTAATCATCATTTTGAAGTGATTTTTGCTAATTTTAATATTCTTTCGCTGCGACAAATAAAAAACATAACATGTTTCTGAGCAAGAAATAGAAAGCAGTCTGCAAAGTTGTAACTTTAACTCTCTTTTCCAATTTTCTTCCAATATTGTCTTTTAATCATCATTTTGAAGTGATTTTTGCTAATTTTAATATTCTTTCGCTGCGACAAATAAAAAACATAACATGTTTCTGAGCAAGAAATAGAAAGCAGTCTGCAAAGTTGTAACTTTAACTCTCTTTTCCAATTTTCTTCCAATATTGTCTTTTAATCATCATTTTGAAGTGATTTTTGCTAATTTTAATATTCTTTCGCTGCGACAAATAAAAAACATAACATATTTCTGAGCAAGAAATAAATATTGATTTTAAATAAAAAGTTGAACAATCCAAACTCCTCCCTGTGCCTCAAAAGTTTTTTATACTTTTCATAAGATGAGGATCAACATTTTGTTCCTTTTTTTATTTCTACCTTTTTTTATTTAATGACTCAGAAAATTAAAGATATTTGGAACAGACTGCTTTCTATATTCAGCTTTTATATCCACGGCATCTATAGTCAATACATAGAAAATCATAGTAAAACAGAAAATGTTTATAGGCGAAACTTTACTTTTCGAATTGAATCACCTGTTTGGCTCAAAAAGATAAACATAGGAACATAAAAATAGGTGATTTTCTTTCCAAACGAAAATGTTGGCACACACTTGCTAATCAATTTCTCCAAGTTAAACATTACTTAAGATGTCAAATCTTTTCCAGCTGTTTGCCAAGAATACGAATTGAAGGTAAAAAATTATAGGCATTATAATTTTTAAAGTTAAATAGCTCTAAACTTTTCGTAAGATTTTAATTTCGAAATATCAAGGTTAAAGAGTTTATATAAGCTCTTAGCAAATACTTATGTGGGAATAAGCGTGGAGGGGGGGGGGAGTAGTCAAGCTATTTGGTAGTCAAGCTAATTATAATATTCAAAAGCATTTCACTCAAATACCCATAATTCACTTGGGTTTCTCTGTCCAGAAATTTGTCATATTTAGAATTCTACCTTGGGCTTCAAAAAGCTGACCAATTTAGAATATTCCTGTTCCCAAAATTCCGGGGTGTTAAATTAGGGTATATTGCAGTCAGGTAGCAATACAGGAAATATTTCGGGAATGGAAACAGAGATTCTTCAAAGCAGCAAAAAAAGACAAATTAAACAGAAATGAAACATAGGGTTGGAATAATGACACTTTAAGGGGCCTTCACTCTCCGCTGCACACTTCTTGTTTACCTGACTGTTTCATAGAGCCCTCTAGGTAGGGACTTGCAAACTACTTTAGTCCCTCTTTTTCGGCTTTTAATTTAGTATTTTATGATGAGTAATAATATTCTTCAAACTAACAAAGCTTATGATAACAGTGTTCAAATGTTATAAAGATTTTTTCTTTAATATTTTCTATTTATGCATTAATAATAACAGACTTATACCTGAGGAAGAAAATGAATGCGCATCAAACAGTAACATTTCAGTTTTATATGTATATACAACAAACTCTTTGTGCCACAACATATAATTTAGTTTTGATTAATAGCAGAAAGTGAATGTTTTTACTTAGTTTGTTGTATGTATAAATCCTGTTTATATTGTTGTATAATTCAATTTGAATAATATTCATAGTTTTATCTAGTAAAAAACATGATTCCGTTGCTCTCAAATTGTTTTTGCCGCAATTTCAATCTTTAATCACAGTAATAATTTAAAAAAAGACATACTATTTAAACACGCTCAAAGAGAAATATTTGAAATTTACAGAATATTTTATGGTGATGTTAAAATAGGAACTAGTGTTATATAAATAATATGTAAATGCCATAATACAAGATACAAAAAGCATACGAGAGGGTAGATTTGGACTTGTTAAAACTGCTCTGTTCCCACTAGACTTGATAGTAAGTGCCAATTCTGCATCTGCATACAGGATGTAGGTTGTGCTACAAAATATTTCTAATTTTTTTTTTTACTATTGTCAAGGCTGTATTTTGAACATTGAACCCCCTCCCCCCCCCCCCCTCCCCCAATAAAAAAATCCTGGATACGACCCTGACTACAGTAAAAAAAAATTATCGGTATTAGATTTTTGATTGGATTTGGTAGGTGACGTTGCTGATCAGGAAAGCCAAATTGGGCCTAAATATACATTGCTATGCTGATACTCCTTTGAGAACAGCTTAGCAAACAGTTTGTGGCAATTGCCTCCAAAGGATGAAATCAGATGCAAACTTTAAGTGTGACAACTACGATATTTAACAGTGACGAACCAAGAATGATTAAATTTAATTACCTTAGGGAAGCGTGATCTGAAATTTTCCTCATTCATTTTGGCCAATTCTTCCCCTGTCATATCGAATGATAGGAGGAGAACAGGGTCCAGCTTCAGTTCCTCTTGGACATGACTTACCCACCGTATCACGTCTGTACGATTCCAAGTATAGGGATCTGAAAAAAAATGGTTTGATTTTATTCGGCACGGCACTTTGCTCCGTTTGGGTTTTCTGTGCGTATCACTGGTGAGTGGCTGATTGATATTTTTTATTTTTAGTGTTTATGTGCGTGAATGTGTTTCATTTCTTTCCTTTGTAACTTTTGTCGTTTGTTTGTTTTGGTGTTTTGTTCTTCTTCCCTGTGTTCCCCGCCATAGAGCCTTGCGAGGCGGGGGGGGGGGGGGGGGAGGGAGAATTTGATGCTTGTTGCGAAATGTTTGGTGTGTTTTTTTTTTGTATAAGTAACATCTATAATAAATCTTATAATAAAAGATACTAAAATTAATGGGAGATTCATCAATTTCCTGCCTAAAATCTATTTTTCTAAGTGGTACTAAAAAAAAAAAAAAAAAAAAAAAAAAAAAAAAAAAAAAAAAAAAAAAAAAATGCGGACCAGAAACAGCCAAAAACATCTACATTCTCATAATCGTTTCTTATATCTTTTTATAATTAACAATCTTTATTCGTTTTTCGAATTTGACTACATTGAGCTATACTTGAGTATATTCCCATATTTGAAAAAAAAATCATGATCCAGATGAACGTTTTTTTCTTTTCAGCGATTCACGGGATAACCAATATTAGGGACCCCTCCTTCCCCCCAAAAAATCTAGATCAAGACTGTCCGAAACCCTCAACTGTTCTTTTGATAGTTAATCAAACTCTTGATTTATTAATCAATTTGATTATTAATTGATCACTCACCCAATGGTAATTGATCGATTTGATTTTAACTATGACTTACCGAATCACCAATATCTTGGATGGAATATATATATATATATATATATATATATATATATATATATATATATATATATATATATATATATATATATATATATATATATATATATATATATATATATATTATATATATATATATATATATATATATAAAGGATTTTTGAACTTGTAGCTAGGTTTCCAGAATTTTCAATCAGACTATGAAAACGAAAGAAAAGAGGAAAAATTTTTTTTGACCAAATAGTAAAAACAGATGCGATTTAGTAAATATTTACAATCAGATTTAGTAAATTCTTCCAGGCCAGGGTGGCAACACTGCAAGTATTGCAGATTATTATAGCGTATTACATACATTTACACGTACTATCACACGTACACATGACATATTTTATCACGGTTGCCTCTTAGGAGCAGCCTAGTAAAGAGCAAACCCAATCTATAGTTACAAGTATTCAACGACGACTAAGCCTAAGTTTATACCCTTCCGACAAAAACAAGTCTAGAAACAAAAACTAGCTGTTCTTTTGATAACTAATCAATTTTCGATTATTAATCATTTTGATTAAATATGTGTTACTCAATCAATCATAATAATTAAACCCACTTGATTTTGCTGCAGTTGGCCGGATTCCTGAAATCTAAAACCCCCTTCCCAAGAAACAGAAGCCTAATGAAAACTGGTAGAAACCTTTTGCTGTTTTTTTTTTATATATAATTCATCAACACAATAAAATATTGCCTTTTTGGGGTCCTTTCCTACGTATTAATGGTTTATGCAACGTGTCAGAATAATAATATATTTGAAAGACAATGACCCTATGTTATAGTATGGTCAAACAGGACTTCTTAACACAGCGGCGTATAGTTGCCAATTACATAAATTTACGAAGTGACCACACCCGTGACACCTGGAATTCAGCCCCTCCTTCTCTCTTCTTTAATTTTTGTCTTGGGCTTGTTTAAAACTATTCAAACGTCTGGTCAAGTCTTTAAATGTAAAATTAATTCTAAAATTTATTTGTTGTCTAATTGCTAGGAAGAGCAGCCACTTTTATTATGCAGGTTTAGCCACTTTTATTATGCAGGTTTAGCCACTTTTATTATGCAGGTTTAGCCACTTTTATTATGCAGGTTTAGCCACTTTTATTATGCAGGTTTAGCCACTTTTATTATGCAGGTTTAGCCACTTTTATTATGCAGGTTTAGCCACTTTTATTATGCAGGTTTAGCCACTTTTATTATGCAGGTTTAGCCACTTTTATTATGCAGGTTTAGCATTATTTCAAACAAACTTATTAAACATTTAGAGAGAAAGAATTCTAGCCACCACCCTGTGGCCAAATTAACCAGAACAGCTCTTGGCCATCTGGGTCCCCCGCAACTGGCTATGTGTTCATTTAAATAATATATATTTAATCTATGAATTTTATGGACAACGCTAATAGGCATATCTACAGACAGGGAAGGGAGGGATGTGAGAGAATTGGTTCCCTAAGATCTTTCTGATGTCCTCCCCTCCCAGAAATTGTTTTTAATACTTGTAAGCTAGACTATCAATTCAGATATTTGGGTCTAAGAAAACCGTTTCTTAGGATCACTACGAAAAAAACTTCTTCAAGGTTCCAACTGCTTTATTAAAATTACTACCATATCGATTTCTGGGATTTTCATTCCCCCTGTAAACCTTTCCCATTCCCTAAAAACCCATAAACCCAAACCATTCCCTCACAAACCTTTGTAATGGTAGTCAATTCTACAAAATTGTTTTCAAAGCGTGGTCAAGAGTTAGAAGAAAGAATTTTGCTTCCGAGAAAAGTGTCACATTTTTCCTGAATTAGACGTTTTGTACACTTTCAGTCTTGGGAATGGCCACAACTGTTTTTCTGTCCTCCCCTGTGGTTGTGTGTGGAATGGTCAAAACCAAAGTCATGCGTAACAATGTTAATTCAACTCCTGGCCGGCCACTGATGAGCTAGAGACAGTTTTTGCACTTCGAAAATTTTTAAATAATGTCTCGCCGACAAAAATCCTGAAAATTCTTGTCAGCAGAACCGAAAAATCCTGAAATTTTTCCTGGCGTGAAATAGCTAATCCCTGGAATGACGGGAAATAAGATTTTGAAGTTTCATTACAGTTGGATTACAGTCTTTGACTGAGTGAATTGTCGAACTCACCTTTGGTAAGATTCCTTCCGTACGTATAATGAAAATCTGCAGATCGCAACAACCATGAACTTCCTCAGACGTTGTGTTTACAAATCTTTTACTTCTCAGAACTTCTTACAAAAAAGACCAAAAGACTGTCGGATAAATAAAACATATCAAATATGAGAGGACCAGTAGAAAATACAAAAAAAAACAAAAACAAGAGACTTCGAGGAAACCGGCTCAGACATATCAGCACTTCAAAACTGCACCTTAGATAAACTAAATTGAACAAGATGAAATATCACACTAATCGCCAAATGTCACATCTCAAAAGATTTTTTGCTATGCAACAATGGAGGATAGGATGGCGAGGGCTCCTCTCCGTGACTCGTATTTTGTAGAGCCAAGTCTGAGCTGAGTTTTCCATCTGAGTTTACTTTATTTATCGACTGCAGTTCAAGACTAATTTGTTCAATCACATTCGTCAACTGTAGGGTTCGATTTCACATTTTTATTTTATCAAGAAGCTGTCTATCCAAGCGCAACGAACTCGAGTTCTTTTCGGCACATCTCATGCCGATTTTTGACTGTAAATGTTGCGCCTTTCTATTTTCACGTTCTTCTCGACGCTGGAAAATCTTCCAACAACAGCGTTAGAAAAGGGCAAACTGAGTAAATACCTAACCACCGATAGAACATTCCCAAACCGAGGTGCCCCAGCTGGCGTTCTAACCCCGCCACACTCCTCCAAAAGTCAATAATGTCATCTTTGTCGGTCATGGTTACCTGCATCACCCTCCACTCCTCAACAATTTGCTTGGCGTTCCAAACGGACATCTTGTATTTTTTTTTCAGCAAGCACATCAAGAGCTGAGAGGCTGACGAGTCAATGGCCTTTTTCGGATCTACGAGTTCGGCTAGCAAAAACATTTCTGATTCAAAAACAAATCGCCCTTCTATCGACTTTTATCTTCAACGTAGAACTTCCTAGCTGCTTCGTATATCAGTAGTACCGACGACTGTGAAGCCCGTGTAAGATCATTCGATTGCAAAGTCTCGAGACTTTCATGAGCTGCAGCACCAAGGTATGTTTCGCACAGGGGTAAATATTCGTCTTCTAGCAGAGGATCCAATTCAAGGGCGACAGTTCCCACCCTGTGGACCTAACTGGGTTTCATAAAGTTAATCGCCAGTGTTTTGAGAAGAGTTTCAACCTCCGGTTTGATCTGGTGGAAAAGTGGTTTTTCACTCTGAAAAAGTAAGTTGAAGCTGCAAAAGAGTTCAAGCACATAACTTTGAAATTCCATTTGGATCCGGAGTAAGGGGTTTTTCAAAGCTTGAAGGGCACGGTCATTAGCATGCGTCGGGTCTTCTAGAGATACAAGCTCATAATACAACGCTACAGCGTTCCACTGTTCCAAGACCCTATCTACACACATCTTTAGGGACAGCCATCTGCTTTGGCCAGGTGCTAAGATGCTTCGCATGTCTGTCTGCGTGAAAATTTGAAACTGCTCCAGGTCAGACCGGTGTTTGGCATTGACACTAAAATGAGTGTAAATGGTTCTGCAAAGACTCTCTAGCTGCTTGGGTCGCAGCTTGCAAGCGTAAGAGGCTACAAGATGAATCATGTGGCTACTACACTTGACACAGGTGACCCATGGATACTGAGCTGTAATCCTATTAAAAACAGAGTTGTCAGAGCCGAACACAGCATTGCAGGTGTCAGCACAAAAACTTATCCAGTTCTCTAGCGGTATTTGCCTTTTGGTCAGAGAGTCCACCATTAAACCAAAAAGCGTCTCAGATCTTCCACCAGTACACTCTATGAGATCTAAGAGTTCAACTTGCATATCAAGACTTTCCCCACACCACACAACTGCCACGACAAGCTGTTTCTGTATACCAACATCTGTGGTTTCATCTATCATCAGTGAAAAGGGGCTTTCCTTCAAAATGTCGATAAGCTACTCATTGCAATAAGGACCTAGTCCTTGGCGAATCACGTTGGTGACTTTTTGTTTCCCACGTGACACCTTTTCAAGGACATACTTGGGAGGAAGGCTTTTTATCATTGGCACAAGTCTATCCGCAACTCTTCAGGGCAAGTCATTTTCTACAACAAATGCGGCTATTTTGGCCTCTGTGGTATCCAATTCGTGCTTGTTTACATAAAGCATGTGATTGAGTGGTATGGTGCTTCGCTTTGCAGCATTTTGGCTTCTGACATGCTCTTTGTGGTAATCGGACACCATATGTTTTCTCAGCTCCGACTTGCCACATGCTAGAGATTTCTCGCAATACAAGCAATAGGCTTTTTCATCTGAAGAAGGATCTTTCTTCAGCCAAGACGTAAATTCAGGGACATGCAGCCAAGCAGGTCTTTCTTTCGGAGTCTCTTTATAACGTTTCCAGATCTAGGTCCACTTTTTTCTAGCTTTTGGTCTTGCTCTTTTCTCTTCATTGCTTAAATAACCAGAGTTCTCCTCATGATCATCTGACAAAGTCTTTTCAACATCAGAATCAGACGACAAACTTTCCATCGAAAGAACTAAAACAAAAACCTTTATTTATTAAAAAGTGGAATCACACAGATAGAACAAAGAAGGTTTAGCGCAGTGTTTCCACTTCTACTTGTTTTGGTAGTAGAATACTTATTTTTGGACTATTCTACTTCCAAATATTAATTCTACTTATTTACTTACTTTCTATTTATTTCTAGAGGCATCTGCTTACTTTCTACTTATTGTTTTCTACTTCTAAATGTATATTATATTTTTCTACTTCTTATTTAGATCTATTTCTAAATGTCAATCCAGATACTTATATTTCTGCTGGCACTCTTTGGATCTGGCCACAAAAATGAACACTACACCACTTTTAATCCTATAAATGAAGCCTTTGAGCACCCAAATTGCTGCAGATTTTCCAGCCAGGGACAAGATATTTGCAAACTAGCTCAACATTTGCAAACTAGTGATAAATTGTTTCCTCATAAGCATAAGCTTCTGTCGACTGTAATCACAAGCATCCTCTGAGGATCTTTTTACCGTTGTAGTAAATTACTTCTCTGAGCCATTGCCAGATAATCATCTCCATGTGTTTATAGAGACACAATGACGACAGAAACGAGACAATAATTGTCTTGTAATGCAGGGGAGCAGGCCGGAGTTCAATGTGAATTTCTCAGAAAGTTGTCCTAGAACCATCAATCAAGAAACCGTCCCAGTTTACTTAGTCAAAATCATGTCTTCTAGGCCAAACTGATTCTAGGAGTATCACTGAAGCGGTGTACTCTGATGAACATTGACGTTGGTAAATATTTCAGCCTTGTCATACAGGAAGGGGACTATTACCATGAGTGCCGAGTTACACCGGAACGACCTTAAATCTCCCAGATATTTGATTGAAAATGCTCAGAAAAACAGGCTCTTCTTCATGCTTTTGTTTTATTTTTGATAATAAGATTGACTGGTAAGACATCTTTGTGTAGGAGAAAAATCAAGAAAAAAGTTGGGCAGACAACAGAACATGTTGCTTGTGCAGCGTCCCTTAGCTAGTGGTAGCTAGTAAATGCTCAGCCTTGAGCACTACTAACCCTGCCCCAACCACCACTGACCAAACATCCTTCACAGAATCAGGAGAAACCTCTTCAGCTGATGAAAAACTGGTCAACAGCACAAAAAAAAGACCCAAAGTTGCTTCAGTTTCTAAGTTAGTTTGCTTTGCTTACCTGTAAAAACAGTGTCAACCAGACTGACAAACAAAACAATTAAAATTCCCAGCAAAATATTAATGAGCTCACAACCACGCTGCCTGCTCGAAAGTTAAACTTCGCTTCGCGCTACTTCGATCCGTTTTCGTACTGGAAGTTTTGCCAGACCACAGAATAAAACAAGATCTGAGCAGATCAGGCGCGAATTGCGAAATTGAAAGAAGGGCCGCGGCAAATGGGTGAAAAAAGATAAAAAAATTTCATTAGAGACCGAAAATCCGGTTTGCCCTGCAAAATCCGGGCAAGTGGAAACACTGGCTAGAGAAGGTTGCAGAATTTAAGTATCTTGGGATCCTCACAAATTCTGACAGAGGCCTGGAGGGCGAAATCACTATACGAATTGGGGGTCAGGCAATGCTTTTGCCAAACTAAGTAAAGTATGGAAAAACATTACATACTCTCTAAAGCCCAAACTCCGACTTCCTAATAACAATGTCCTCTCAGTACTTATGTATGAACGCGAGACATGGGCATTAACAAAACAGCTTGAAAAACAAATAAAGGGTTTCAAAAATAGTTGCCACCAGCGCATTCTGGGTATTCACTGGTCTGATAAACTTACGAACACCTTCATACGTGAAAAAAGCAAAGCAACCATTGATAATTGAGAAAATCCGAAGTAGTAGTAGATATGATGGAGGCAATATGGCTATTATGGGCGATGGCAGGCCCCCCCCCCATTGTGTTTGGTGTTGGGTTCTCCCCGGCGTTAGAAGGCGTGGACGGTAAAAAGCGTCGCTTGACCAATGCGTAGACAGGAAGGCTTCACTGGCGGGTGCATCTCTGGTAAACCTATGACCGCAAACTCTTCAGAGATCGTTGTGGAGAGGCACCGTTGTTGCCTTTTGCACCAGCCGGCGTGGGAGGAACTAAGTCGAAGTAAATAATGGGAATAGTTTCTCTTGTTTTAAATTGAATAGAACCCTTATTCTCCACCATAAAATCTGGTAAGCAATTTTAATTTTCACAGCAACGGCATACATGATACATAAGCATCATATGGTGTATTAGAACTAGTTAAACCTAGTGCTTTTAGATATTTTACTGTAATCTCATATACGATTTTGAGCTGATCAAGCATTATGATCTCATATTGGTGGTAAATCCTAACAAACATTATGAGTAGTCAAAAGACAGGAGGTTGCTTTTGAGTATAGCGCTCACGAGCCTGTAATAACAGATAAATTACGTGCAATGACGCGCGAAAATTCATGGCAGTAATAGTAAAACTTCTTGCTCAAGATGAAAATAATATTTTGCAGAACATCACAACCTTTGCCCTTCGAGGGAATGGGGGGGGGGGGTGGCAAATACCTGAACTCTGACCACCTGGGGTAATCAAATAGTTACTACTTGTTTTAAAACCCAACGCATCACCAATACGCATTTAGCTTACACAACTCTGCATCCTCCTTCTCCTCCCCAATCTGTTCGGAGCTTCACTTTATACTAACTCTTACCTCTACCTCTTAAGAGCTCTTTTAATCCTCTTTGAAGACGTCTTGCTTTTTGGGCTCCAGAAAGGCTATTATGTAGCACAGTTTTTGACAACCCATCATGCTTCATCCTTGAATTGTGGCCTAACCGTCTTAGGGTTTCATTATAGCCCTAGAAAGCCCTATAGAAACCAGTTATAGCCCTATAGGGATCCTATACGAATGCCTAAAATCATCCTTCAGCAATTCTTCTGGAAAACATACAAAAAACCTTACTCAACCTTTCGACGCATCAGCATTTCAGAACCGTACATAATCACTCTCATTATCAGCATTTTCAGTATCATAATTTATGTTCGTAAACTTATCTTTCTAGTTTTTCAGACCCTTTTTACTGTGAACGCCTCAGCTATTCTAGTTTTTAGATTTTCAGTGTGTCCACCATCCTTACTTTAAATGCAGACTAGGTAAGAGAAACTATCCACTTGGTGAATTTTTTGGTCACCCACCACTTGAGTGGGTTGGTGGGTCACCCACCCACCTCATTATTCAGCTTTGCGGGCCTTTTGGCTAGTAAAAAGCCCACTTTATCGACTTTTTGCTGCCTCAATCCATTCACTCGGTCCACCTGTCTTAGCATATGTAACTATAGGCTACGACGGCATATTTCATGTTTACAGACAGATAAACTTAGTCTTTATAAAGTGACTTAATTTTCCTAAAATTGACTTCTAAACCTATTCTTATATGGCAAACTTAAACCGCCAACAATTCAGTTGTTGCAATTTCATCGATTTTTTCGCTTTTCATTTTTTTTTATTTTCTTTTTTTCAATGAAGATACAAAAGGCTTTTTTTTAAAAATTTTGATGGGTGGGGGTATTTTTTTTTTTTTTAATGAAAATAATAAAATATAATTTCCAAAATCCTGGGGGGGGGCTCAAATTATAGATACGAACGAAAAAGGTTACTCGATTAAATGCAACATTACTAAGCGTCCTATTGCACCTCAGACTTAAACCGCCACTGTCTGCTAGACAGTGTCCTTAGATATTTTACTATGATCTCATACAGGCTATGGAAGCTGAACAAGCATTATGAGTCTTTAGTCATTAAACTCTAGGCTTCTTTTAAGTTCTGTGCTCACGAACTTGCAATAACGGATAAAAGATATGGGTTTTTCATAAGCATCATATATTCAAAAGAAGACTCATAAAATAGAAACAACAATAAAAGTAACGAGGGGAAAAAGATCTTGTCAAAAATAAATTTTCCAACAAGCTACGTCAGTAATTTTTTCATAATAAGGTAGTAAATATAAAAAAGTCACGAGGTATGAAATTCTGATTTTTGTTTTATCACTGTTGGTGCAGTCACGATAGTGACATTTTATCACTTAAAATAATCAAAAAGGCATACGAGATACCTAAAGGCGAATGAAGATTTATTCATAGACAATTCTTAGATAGCACAGGTCGAATATTTATTGGGGTTATTACCATATAGCACTAGTAAATCGGTAGTCAGCAATCAAGACTAAGGGTCACAGCCTCTTTTGTTGATCCTGATGGGTAATGAACCCTGTTTGACTATGATGTGAATGCAATTACTAGTATATTTGCGGTTTAATCTCTGTAAGCTTTGATATGCATACGCGAACGAATGTGCATCCTGAGTGCCAATTTGTCATTTTTCCATGGAAAAGTTGTTCTTACAGAAAAGTGCATAGGGGGGTTTGGGAGATTTCGCCCCCCCCCCTAAACCTAAAGGTTTATCTTAATTCCTTAAAGTCCTTGCATTTTTCCAAAAACAATTCGTCAATTTTGGAGTTTTATCGAATTTTACTCCTTATCTTCCAATACAAGTTCATTCATAGACACTAGCAGCAAATATTATGAATATTAAAGATCACTCTTGAGTTATTCATCGTTTTTTTAGAAATTAACGCACCTTCAAAAGACTAGTAAAAAAATATTTGTTTTCATGTGATTAATTTTCTTTACTTTTGCCTGCTGCCAATAGTTTTTTTTTTTATTTATTTTTTTTTTTTTTTTTTTTTTTATATATATATATATATAGATGTTGTGATTCACTGTAGTTTGATAAAGCTTATTTAGTGAATTCTCCTTTTTTTTTTTTTATAGATGTTGTGATTCACTGTAGTTTGATAAAGCTTATTTAGTGAACTCTCCTTTTTTTTTTTTTTTTTTTTTTTTTTTTTTTTTTTTTTTTTTTTTTTTTTTTTTTTATTAAGCAAATGCTTTACATGTTAAAAGTTAAAATGCTTATGTTTATATGTTTAAATATTAATGTTATGTTTATATTGTTTAAATCTTAAGCGTTTAAATGTTTAATGTTTATTTGATCTTTTCATAATCCCCCTCCTACAGGCCATGGAGCCTTTGTGGGGATTTGTAGATTGTTATGTAATTATTTTACTGGTATATGGAAAATAAATCTATCTATCTATCTATCTATCTACATAGAGTTGCCCGATGTGTGGAGAGTAGGAGGAAAATTTATTGCATTTTCTGGGGAAGTGTGAAGGGTCTTAAGGAAGGAAATTTTTGAAGTAGAGGTGGATGAGCCTTGGCTGTAAAAGTTGCTGGGAAATGAGTGTCTTATTAGTATTAAGAATCTGGCGCGGTTTCTTCATGTAGGTATAACCAATCACGAGAGTGCTATGTGATGTCATTGCTCGTTTCTTTGTTTGTATTAGTGTTTTTGAATGGTTTTCGTTTTGGTCAAACGTTTAGCTTGAACCTTTTAATTGCATTTGCATGATGTTAATTGTACTTGTATTTATTTTCTGTGCCCATGGCACTGCGAGATTTTTCGTGTCAAATATACTATACTACTATGCATAGTCTCTAGTGGGCTGTCCATTCCCCGCACCAGCCAAGAAAATTGAGCTTAATATATGAAAATTACATTTTTCATATGTATTTACATAATTAGAGGGCTAAAAAAAAAAAAAAAATGCAAGTATTCACATTGAAAAATTTGCCAAAACATCCTTGATACAAAAAGAAAAAAAAAAATAACTGAATTTACATAAATTTGCAGAGGATTATTCAGAACCATAAAAATAGAACCAATTATGATTTACTTATCAAAATACAGGAAAATTTTATTTTAAAATTCTTGCGTACCTTGCAAAAATTAGCACCCCAGTCAGGGGCGGATCCAGGATTTTTTTAGGGGGGGGGGGCGCAAAATAGGTTGATCCGATAAACTAGCGTTAGGATCAAGTTCATTTAACGCAAACTTGAGTTAATTAAGTAAATTACACTACTTTAGACTACGTTAGGGGGGTGGGGGGTGGGGGGGGTGGGGTGCCCCCCTCGCCCCCTGGATCCGCTACTGACCCCAGTTTCCACACCCCTGACCAAAGCTAGCACAAAATTGAATAAAAACAGATCTCTGTGGTTTTAAAACAAGAAAAATAGCAATTCAAAACTACAAGTGCGTAACAGAAAATGTTCGTTGAAACTGCTAGCGAATTGCACACTTTAATACAAACTACGGTACTGGTCCGTTATACGGACACTTTTATATACTAATGAAAGACAAAACCCGCCAGACTAGTTATTATCAAGAGACCGCTATTGAGAAATGGAATGCAAAGAGTAGTTTTCATTGCGTTTACGATATTTAAACTGTTGTTTTGGGGGTTTAGGGAGGAAAAGGGTTCCTAGGTTAGGTTAGGTATTTAATATATGGTATGCTTTACCCCGTCACAGATTTCAGTCAGGCCTGCCTCTGATAATTCAACAATATCCCAAGTTTCACTTCCAAGAGTCTCAAGACTTGAAAAAAATATCCCAAAAAATTCACAAAAGTATCCCAAAAAAATCACATACTTTTTCTGGGTCATGTGTATTATAAACAATCCTCCAAAAATTTCAGAATCAAGACTTAAATCTCAAGATACTGTGACAAATCCTAAGGAGTGACAGTCTTGTTTTTGGCACAAATGAAAATTCGGCGTCGAAAAACCTAATATTTATAAACTAGATAAGCATCCATCACCCAAATTTTTGGCGAAATCAGAAACGACGAAATCAAGTTCTTTAAAAGCCTGTCCATCTGGCCTTCTATTTTTTATTAATCTATGCAGGGTATACCAAATAAGCCTCTTCTTCAGATGATGGATGATACCAACTATCAGCAGTTAATCTGTTGGTTCGTTTCTGACATCAAGATTACTGATCTGGCTCAAATCCAACTTTTAAGATGGGTAAAGCCCCGTTTCCATCAGTCATTTTACTGCCAAAACGCAACAAATCACCACTCATTTGAGAAACCAATTTGCCTATGCAGTACTGAAAAAGAGATTTCTCCCGACTTCATTGGAATTTCTGTCGAAAATATGGCTTAAATGTGGAATATTACTTTTCATCCCATTTCTTTGAATTGGATATTTTTCAGGATGAAAATAAATAAACTACGAAGTTGAGGAAACAAAGAGAAAAGAACTTGCACTTTTATTGTCTATTTTTCATTTGCTGAACTGGAAGAGGTTAACAGTGCTATCCTATCGCTTCTAGTCTTCTTTGTTTTAGTTTTTTTCTAAATCCTTGCCCGTTTAAAATATGTCTATTTCCTATAAATAATTTATAATTAGTTACTTTTGGGAACACAGAATATAAAAAGAGAGACAAATGTGTACAAGAGAGGCAAAAGGGTTAATTTCTCCAAAAAAAACACGAAACAAAGATAATTTCTTAAACCACATTGGCCTGACATGCCATAAAGAAACAAAAACGAACTAAAATGGGGTTTTTAAAGGCCAAATGAAAATACTGACGAAACAAAACAAAGCGAATATTTCGAGGGGACAAACGCCTCTCTTCTTCAGTGCGAAACAAATAATATAATGAATGAGAGTGTCGAAGAAAAAAACAACAAAACAAAACGCGGAAAATCAATGTGAATGTGAGAAAAAAAACGATGAAAAAATTTTTTTTAAAGATGAATAAAAATCAATAAAAGCCAAAAAAATTTAAGAATTAAAACCAAATACCTAATAACAATTAAAATGAGTCATTCACTAATATCCGTGATTTGCACAAAATTCAAAATTGAACCGCCATCGACGGATACTAGCGAATAACTCTTGAATAGCTTTGTTGTTTTGTCAGTATTTTCATTTGGCCTTTAAAAACCCCATTTTTGTTCGTTTTTGTTTCTTTATGAAACCACAAAACCTTTCCAGGATAAATTCTATAAAAAAAAAATCAGATACAAAACAAATCCTATTACTTATATATATTATCAAAAATTATTTAAACCTTTAATAATAAATATATTATTATTTAAAAGCAATGGCGGAGAATCCTTCTGATAAGTCTCCCAAATAATTGATATACAACTATAAAAAAAACGTATAAGGAATATATTACTTTTGAATAATTTATTTATAAACGAATTGTATGTTTTTAACCACTTTTTCAATCCATTTCTAGTGATGGTCACTTTTGTGTGTGGTGACAAAATAAGTTATCTCTTGAGGCCCCTTTAAGGGCTTAAAAAGGAATTTGCCTCTAAAGCGATTATCAAATTTGAAAAAAGTATAAAACCATCAAGTGATATGTTCACTTTCTTCCTACCTAAATTATGGAAAAAAAGGAGAAAGGTGACCAAAAACAGATACAAGACAAATCATATTTATTATTAAAAAGCGATGTAAGGGAATTGAAAGGATGTATTATAAGGCAGGAAATCTCCTAATTTGTGGATATATTGTCTACATATTATTTTTCATACTACCTTAAAAAAGGGAGCCTTTTAAAAACCGGGTTTACCGATGTTCTGAGACTAAACTTTCTTTTTCTCTGTAGTTCCACTAAAAATTTAGGCCTACATCAAATGTCTACATCGACGTCATCTGGTAATTCATTTTTTATTCAGCTGATTAATTTACCAAACGGATTACAGTTGGGTAGATAGCTATGGTCATCTTAAAAAGCTGCAGCGGGTGGCAATTATCCAATAAAACCCGTTTAAGTTATACCTAAGTCACGAATTTGATTTTGCCCGTTGGATACTGGGGCAGCTATAAAGGCAAACTCCTTTTTAAGAGCTTCTGATAAGTCAATAATGACCTGTCACTATCATTATATATTCTAATAACCGTTACAAAAAAAAAAAAAAAAAAAAAAAAAAAAAAAAAAAAAAAAAAAAAAAAATCCCTTCGAAACAGCTCCTAGAAAAGAGCAATGCGACTTTCACACGACGTACGTAATATTCTATGTTAAGGGGTTAAGTTTCGCAAGTTTAGCCTTTAATGGTTCATTTACACGTTGCGGAAGTCCATGTGGAAATCCGTCCATATCTTTTCGAACGATGGCCCAGAAAACGCGACGTTTTAAGGCAAATTTTTCAAACAAATGTATCAGCATGACCTAAGTTTACAAGATGAGGACAAGTTACCCTAAAAGTTGGTTAGAATTAGCTGCAGTGCCTGTAGCTAGACCTCGGCACTGCGCTGATGAGGGAAGACCGGCGGCGGCGGAGCCAAAAACAGTAGCGGCGGCACGCCGCCGGAACGCCGCCAGTAAGATGTCGACAGTGCGCCGCCTGCGCGATCAATGACCACAAACATTAATGTTTTCATCAGTCTTTCTCAAATCACAGCTTAAATTTACGAATTTACTTTCTCTACTCATTGACAGTACACTTTCATAGGATACTCCATCTAGTAGCTACTGGTAGCAACCAAACTGTCATATTCTTGTAAAAGTCTCTCACCTTCCTTCACATTCCCTTTTGTATTTTTTTAAAGCAGCCATATAATGCTCTATAAGATCCGTCTCTGCTTTAATTTTAAAAAAATAATTAACTTTTTGGCATCCCTGCTTTCAAAAACAAATTCAAGATATTGTCATTTAAATATAATACTTCCCTAACCACCCCCCTCCCCCCCTCTGGATACCACCTTGATAGGATACCGCCTCTGCTTTAAACTAAAAAAAATAATTAACTTTTTGGCATCCCTGCTTTAAAAAATAAATAAATTTGAGATATTGTCATTTAAATATAATACCTCCCTACCACCCCCCCCCCTCTGGATACCACCTTGATAGAAAACCGTCTCTACTTTAAATTAAAAAAATATTTTTTTGGCATCTCTGCTTTCAATAAAAACAAATTCAAGGTACTATCACTTAAATATAATAAAGCCCTATACCCCCCCCACCTCTGGATACCATCTTGATAGGATACCGTCTTTGCTTTAAAATTAAAAAAAAGTAATTAACTTATTGGCATCCCTGCTTTCAAAAAAAGAGGTATTATCATTTAAATATGATAACTCCCTACCCCCCCCCCCCTCTGGATACCACCATGATAGGATACCGTCCCTGCTTTAGATTAAAAAAAAATAATTAACTTTCTGGCATCCCTGCTTTCAATAAAAAAAATCGAGATATTATCATTTAAATGTAATACCTCCCTAACCCCCCCCCCTCCTCTGGATACCACCTTGATAAGATACCGTCTCAGCTTTACATTGAAAAAATAATTTACTTAATAATTAACTAGGTCACTATATGGTTCAAAAAAAAAACACGCGAAATAACGTTAAACAGCTTAGTGCTCCTTGAAAAAAAAAATGAGGGAATGAGTAAAGGGGTACAATGACAACAACCAAAATGTCAAAATTATTCAGATATACCTCAAGTTATTGGAAAACTGAGTCACAGATACGCCGTGGCATTCAATAAGATCCAAAGAATCTAATTAAAAGAGAGCACTCACAAAAGCCAAATTAGGCCAGTAGCCTTTGAGAAATTACAAAATACCCAAGACAATGAACAAGTCTCAATGGGGGGCCCTGGGTCTGTCAAAATATTTCAATGGTTTCCCAGGGAATTTGATATCATTTTCTTCCGTCTCCACTTTAAAGGAAAAAAACAATTATCTTTTTGGCATCCCTGCTTTCAATTAAAAAAAAGAGGTATTATCATTTTAAAATGATAGCCCCCTATCCCCCCCCTTATAGGCAATAATTTACAATTTTTTAATGAGTCATATTTTTGGTGTAGCTTCCGTTTCAATCTTTAATTCCCCAACCTTATACATAGCTTAGTCTATAGCTAAATTTTGTTTCAATAGAAGGTTGTTTTTTTTTTTTGGGGGGGGGGGGGGTAAATTTTTTTCAGAAAGAAGATTGTATTTTCTTTAATCTATCAGGCGTTCAACAACTGTGTATTAAACATTAAGAAAATTGTATCTAAAAACAGCAAAAGAAAACGAAATTCAGCGAAATTACGATTCAGCTGTAGAAACAATCTGTCGACTATCAATTTCCAAATCCATCTGAAACTGTATAGTAGTGAATGCGTTCTATTCAACTTAAAAATAAAACTATTGACTACAAATGATGTAAGAAATAACAATTGGGAAACTGCATTCGAAATGATTTAATCTCATTTCATAAAGACGATACTTTTTTTGTCAACATATGAAGAACTCTGTATATTGCAATTGCATCTGTCTGGTTTTTATGAAAAGTAACAAAAGAGACACAAATTAACGAACAAGAGAGTAGTGAAGAATTATGGTATGCAAAGTAATATTTGGCAGGAAAGTCACTGGTGATAAATTGCTAGGGGTGGCACCGTGATTCGATGATAATCGGGGATTCGAGGAACCAAATTTTTTTTTCGGGGTGACGCATAGATTTTTGGGGAAATACCCGAAAATTCGGGGATAGAGCAAGCCCTGCTGGATTTCTAATCAGGAAAATCGAAATACTAAACCACGCGAGAAAGAAAAGATCCGACTTTGCGGTTGACGCAACAAAGAATTGCCGCAAAATTAATTCAAAGTCAGCCAAACGCCACCAACTCTGCCGGTGGCGGCGCGCCTGGGGCGCGCCGGCGGCGTAGCGACACTTCG
Organism: Artemia sinica; assembly: GCA_027921565.1. NCBI lineage: Eukaryota > Metazoa > Arthropoda > Branchiopoda > Anostraca > Artemiidae > Artemia > Artemia sinica. The sequence goes on along the minus strand of CM051257.1, from coordinate 70,526,040 downwards.
GCGGCGGTCAACAGGGCCTCTCGTTGGCGGCGTTCGGTCGATCCGCCGGCGCGGTGCCGGTGTCTACCTGTAGCTATCATCAAAACATCAAGAAGGATATAATGTTCTCACCCTCCTCTGAAAGCTGTTGAGCTATAGAGAGCCAAATGACGCCATTTTTCTGGGTTTTCTTATAGCCTGAGTGAGCAGTATCATACAAGCTGGGGTAATTTATTTTCATAATCACACTTCCAGAAATTCCATTTTGTTGTTAGGTGTTGACTTTTCCTTAGCGCCACACAAATTTCCATAATGTAAAATTCTACATAGTACTCGAATCGGTACTTACGCATTATATGGGCCTTTACAAGGAAACCAGGCACGAAAAACCCGTTTTTGACGGGTTAATTCAAGAGACGGCTATAAAGGCATGCAATCCATAGCGTGGTTTTCTTTGCGTATACGATATTTAAACTGTTGTTTTTTGGGGTTTAGGGGGGAAGGTACCTAGGTTAGGTTCCATATTTTATGTATGTTATGCTTTACCCCCCCCCCTAATGTGCAAATATATAGTCCAAATTTGTTTATAAACTATTGTATATTCATCCTATTTTATTTTATTTCATTAACATTAACCAAACTCGACTTTTTAGAAAGGCCCATATAATGGGAAAGTACCCTCGAGTCTACTCGAGCTTACAAAATTAGCTACAACGCAAAGCAACGTATTAATTTATGTTAGTGAGAAAGGTTCTGTGGCGTATTGTGAGAGCATTATAAGTACCAATTATAGCTGGCTCTTCCCATTTTAAAATTCGTCTTCCCACATTTCCCCCTTTTTTACTGAATGAAAAGGGAAAAACTAGAATACAAGCAATTACACAGTTTCATCGCGAGAAGTCATTTTCGGTGTAGACCGGTGTAAGACCTAAAGCATATACACCGCTCAAGATCCAATACTAAAATCAAAAAGGTGCAGCGATATGTATTTCAGAATGGAATGAGACCTACGTTGTTGTATTTTGATACTGTTTCATATATAGAAGTGGAATTAGTTAGCTATATCTCAAAATTACAATTTGTTCTTTTTGATACGTATTAAGAATCCGGTACACACAGGGGAAAGGCCACATCGAAATCTCAAAGATGCTAAATGAAAAACAGGTTTTCGCTGCCTAGTCAGGTATTGCTTACTCCGTGACAAAGACTTAAACTTCACTTAGGTTAGGTTACGTATTTAATCATGCTATGCTTTCCCCTATCCCCCCCCTAATGTGAAAATATATAGGCCAAATTTGTTTCTGAACTATTATATTTACATAGTGTTTTGTTTTATTTCATTAGCATTAACCAAACTTCACTTCTCGCGTGTCTACCAGATTCTTAATAAGTACCTTCTTTATTATAATAAAAAATAAAGAAGTCTTATAAAAATTTGGGTAGTCAAAAAAAAAAAAAAAATCATCCGAGTAGTTCCTTTTTCAGCCCTATCTTCGATTTTGATGTCTAAGCAGTCAAAAAGAAACATAAATAAAAACTATTTATAGAATACGTTTCTTTCGGTTGTATTTCTGGAATTCTTTTCGATGAGAAAAAAAAAAACTCTTGAAACAGGGTAATTTTCGATCACCTCCATATATGCACCCCAGAACAATGCTGCCAAGATGTATGGTTACGGTATGAAACAGTACAGTCGAAAAAGTAAAAAGGCACTAAGAACAACAGTTTTCTATGGAAAAGGGGCCGAATATGCAATTTATCAATAAATCTACTTTGAAAGATGCAGCGACTTGGAGAACTCAATTCATAAGCACCTTAAAAGCACGCCAAATGTTAAAATTATCAAGACAATTCGCTTTAAAAAATGAGCCGATTTTCTGCAAAAAAAGAAAAAAAATACCCAAATGGCGCATATGCGCCCCACCTACCAAAACTCGTCCTGAATCTAATAACAGTGTACATCAGATTAAGAAACGCAATCCACAAATTTAGAAAAATTTAAGCAAAAAACTTACTTCGGGGTATATTTAATCGCTGACTCACTTGCTCAATCTCTGCATCCGCCATGGACCAAACAAGAGTATCAAGATCACTCATGGCATCTTTAATAGTTAAACTTGTATCAGAACATTGTACCGACAACACTGACGGCAGAGACTGTATGTCCAGCTTAAATTCCGCTTCCTGGTGATTTGATTCGTGATTGGAATAGCATGGCTTTTGGGAACATTTATTGCTCAAAACGCTGTGCAAAATTGAATTTTCTGGGGTCGGTGATTTATAATTTGAAGGTCGCTGATATGGATGTGTTCTCTGCGTAGCTCTAGAACAAACACTAATTTTCAGAACACTAAATTAGAAAAACGGAGGTGTCTAAAGAGACACCTTCGTTTATGGTTAAAAATCATTCTTCGCTTTTACTCTCAAAAACAAGATTTGCAACTAATTAGGAGGGGTCGTTGATTCCCTGTATTTCAATCATGACTATGTTAATTTAACAAATCATTTTGTAAAATTTAAGGACAATAAATTCGGTACTTTTGTATTATAGCGACCCCACTCAAAAAGTGAAGTTAGGTCAATGAAATATACCTAAATATGATGAAAATATAACACTTTAGTAACAAAATTATGGAAACTACGACAAAGAATAAAATATACCTATATAGTAATTTATCTCACTGTGCCTAAGCTAATTCAGACAGACAAACTGGTTTTACGCAGACAGATCAGATCAAACTTCTTGAGTGGGGTCGCTATAATACATAAGTACCAATTGGGTACTTGTCGGTTATTGGAAACACAGTCAAGAATTACGCTTAGGTTACATCTCAGAAAACCGGTTCCATAGCTACAAAAACAAGTGATGGATGATACAATTCATTGGAGACAGAATGCATTGGACTCACATAATTTGGGCTATATACTTGCACATTAGGAAGGGGGGGTAGGCTAGGTTACGTTAAGTTGGGTTAAGTTTCCATAATTTTTTTTCCTAAATTATTATTTTATCATCATGTTTTGTTATATTTCGTTAGGATTTAGGTAACTTCTTGGGTGTTTCCAACAACCAACAAGGACCATTTGTTGTATATTCATGTGATTTTACACTTCAATATTTATAATACTTTTATTCTTATTATTAAGTTTTTGAAATAATGGAGATTTTGAATTTGGCTCACCAAACCATGAATAATTAAAACGAAACTGCACATTAATTTTCCCTTTTTTTTGGCTAAATGGCTATCTGAAAATTTTGATCGGAAAGTTTTGAGAAAAAAGGGGCGGGGGATTAAACACGCATCCGTGATCTTTCTTATACGCTGAATCTGATGGTGTGATTTGTATTAATATTGTATGACTTTTAGGGGGTGTTTCCCCCTTTTTCAAAAATAAGGCAAATATTCTCAGGCTGGTAACTTTTGATGGGTATGACTAAACATGAAAAAACTTATATATTTAAAATCAGCATAAAAATCCAATTCTTTTGATGTAGCCTATCTATTGGTAACACAATTCTGTTTTTTAGAGTTTCGGTTACTATTGAGCCGGGTCGCTCCTTCGCCCCATTCCTGGAAATTCTCTTCCCCGTGACAAATCCCTCCATAGAAAGATCTCCACACGTAACCCCCTCCCCCTCACCCCCAAACCATAAACAATCCCCTGAAAACGTCTGTATACTTACCAATAATCAATACTATATGTAAAAAATGGGCAAAGTTCATAACTTGCAGCCCTTCTCCCAGGGACGATGAGGGGGGGGGGGATTAATTCGTCCTCAAAGACACAGTTATTAGATTTTTCGACTATGCTAAAAAAATGGCTATCTCAAAATTTTGATCCGGTGACTTTGGGAAAAAATGAGCGTGGGAGGGGGCCTAGTTGCCCTCCAATTTTATGGTAACTTAAAAGGGGCGCTATAACTTTCAATTTCCGTTCGAATGAAACCTCTCGCGACATTCTAGGACCACTGGGTTGATACGATCACCCCTGGGGAAAAAAAGAAAAAAACAAATAAACACGCATCCGTGATCTTCCTTCTGGCAAAAAATACAAAATTCCACATTTTTGTAGATAGGAGCTTGAAACCTCTACAATAGGGTTCTCTAATGCGCGGAATCTGATGGTGTGATTTTCATTAAGATTCTATGACTTTAGGCGATGTTTTCCCATTTTTTCAAAAATAAGGCAAATTTTCTCAGGCTCGTAACTTTTGATGGGTAAGACATAAAAATCTGATTTTTTATGTATCTATTGTTATCAAATTTCCGTTTTTTTAGAGTTTCGGTTACTATTGAGCCGGGTCACTCCTAACTTACTGTTTGTTACCACGAACTGTTTGAAATTAAATTTGATATCACTTGACACAAAAGGGTATCCAAAGCGGGTACCCAAGGCCTCCGATAAGCTCTACTGCTAGTATATACATATTAGGCTGATTAGCAAGGGATAGGCCCTTTGTTTATTACATTTTTTTCTAATGTACGTCTCCCTGAACTGCAAAGAAGGCTATACAAAACGTACTTGTCAGTGATTTAACCGGTAAAAGATCTAAAAAGGAAGCTTTCCATACACCTTTGATATCTTATTAAAAAAAATGTTTTTAAACATACTTTACAAACTTAGTTCTGGAGGTGATGACTGCCACCAAAAAAAAATCAACGAAAAAAATTGCCGCCTAAGAATTCAACCTGCTTTATTTTGGGCCACCCTTCCCGTCCTGGAGTATATTCTGGTTATTAGGCTAATTCATCATAGGAGCAAGCATTATATTTTCTTACGATTTTTCAAAAACCTTTTGTAAAAATTTAGAACAGCTTTTCTTCCATAGATAAAGGCTTCCGGCCGAAAAATTCACAAGAAAGAATTTATTTTTGTTTTTATACAGTTTCTTTGTCTTATACAATTTTGCCCGTCTCTCAATATTTTTATTTCGTGTTAATTAAAAATGGGAAGGGGGTGTGGCCTAAGAAATTATTGACAGCATGCAATCTCTATGATTAAGAATACTTGCTTACCTTAAGGCTTCCAGCAGTCAGTCGGGAAACCCCCTGACTCTGATCGTAAAAATGCCCCAGAGAAATACTGGCTTCAGCAACCCGTAGTACACCCTCGTGAGATTACTCAGGAGTTACGGACACTTACAAATTATATAAAGTACGATTAACCAATAAAATCCAAAATCTATATATCTACAAAATATGCCATTGCAGCATTTTATACTACTCCTGATACAATTAGCAACCCACTGCAGCATGAAGCTGTCTGAGGCCAACACAGATTCACAAGATTTTTTTTTCTCCGTTTTGCTTTTATTTAAAGTACCAAGGACTGTAAAAATGAAATCAAATTCTTTATATGGAATCTAATTTGATCTTATTTAGTCTAATTTAATGTAATTTAATATAATTTAATATAATTTAATCTAAAATCTAATTCTTTATATGGTTAAATGGAAAGTTGCATAACGACATACGTCTTAAAAAAAAAAAAAAAAAAAAAAAGCAACCCACTGCAGCATGAAGCTGTCTGAGGCCAACACAGATTCACAAGATTTTTTTTTCTCCGTTTTGCTTTTATTTAAAGTACCAAGGACTGTAAAAATGAAATCAAATTCTTTATATGGAATCTAATTTGATCTTATTTAGTCTAATTTAATGTAATTTAATATAATTTAATATAATTTAATCTAAAATCTAATTCTTTATATGGTTAAATGGAAAGTTGCATAACGACATACGTCTTAAAAAAAAAAAAAAAAAAAAAAAAAAAAAAAAAAAAAAAAAAAAAAAAAAAAAAAAAAAAAAAAAAACTGGGACTATTTTTAATGGAAAAGACCTCTATATGCAGGAACATAGTTTTAACACTAAGCGGGTGCCAAGTTTGAAAATAAGGAACGTGCGTGAAAAATCAGCAGAAATTCAACGAAAAAAAAATATCATCATGGAGCTCTAAAAAGTATCCAAAATGTTTCACTGAGCAAATCCAAAATTTTCACAACTACCAAATGTAGCCTACTACTAAACTACTACTAACAACTCACCTCAGCACCAAGCCGCCTGAGGGCAATATTGAAACAACTTATAAGATAGGGAAAACTTTTATCATCAGAATCTATTTACATGAAGCTGAGATGAATTTTTAATCCGAGATGTTTAATTTACAGATTTTATACATTTTACTTCCTTTGTTGTCTTCATTTCTCCTCTAAAAGGATAATGACATAATGTACAGTGAGTGAGAAACTAGGATGCTTCTTGAATTTTATTTCGCCTAGATTTAATTCAAGCTGAATGTTTCGCATTGACCTTAAAATTAAATGAAAATTAAAGAAAAAATATATGAACTAAAAAAAATCAGAATATACGAGAATAAAACTTAGTAAACTTCGAGCTTGTTCAGATCTTCACAGGCATTACATGCTTAAAGTTAAATCCCCCCCCCCCTTTAGCGCTGCAAAATTTCTATAGAACGAGGTTATCGCGTATTTTTCTTTTTTTTGTAAGCTAGCAACTGCATTATAATAAAACTATTCTAACTTCATTTCCAGTAAATTATCCAGTGAAATCCCATTAAAAAAAACTATTCACTTCCTTTACATAGCGATAGTTACCCAAATGATTTTTATAGGGGCTATCAGTTTAACCCAAGTGTTACTGTCTTTACTCAAAGATATCTGAAAATGTCATTTTTGTCACACAGACTACGTTGAGTCAGGCTAACAAACTAATTAAAACACATGATTTTTTCCCAAGTATGGCTTAAATCTTGCTTTAGTCAATGGAATTCTGCTTCCAAAACCAAAAGTACCAGATGAGCAGACTCAAATGAAAATAAAGAAATATTCCCAGTTATATTTTTTAGGTGTATTTTCATTGAAAAGTGCCCTTTTTCATATTGTCGTTAAAAAACCTCTTTTTTGTTTGATTTTTTTCATTGGAAAACTGAATAAAAATTGCCCCCTTCCCCAATATTTTGAAAAATAAATGTTGTCCCCTCCCCTACATTTTCGAGAATTTACGATACGTTAGAGACACGAGTTCTATAGTTGATTAAACAGGGTAGTAAACTGGATAAAGCTCGAATAAACTGAAAACCCCAACAAAAATCCCTTAAATACAGCTATAACTGGTAAAATGAAGTAAAATTTTGCGTTATTATAGCCAAGTCTGTATATCTAGGGGAGACTTAGGGTTGAACCCCCTCCCCTCCTCAATTTTTTTGTACAACACGTAAAAACTTAAAAAAATGTATATAAACATATGTTTCATGCGTTTTTTAAATGTTCTTGCCCACCCCGCCCCCACAAAAAAATCCTTTATACGGTATTGATTATAGCACTTGGATGGCAAAAGAAATGTTAATGCCCGATAGCCCAACCGAATAAAATACAATTTAATTCAATAAAAAAATGACGACCAATAGGTTCAAAATTTCAATAAAAAAGGAATTCCAATAGCTTCGCCATCTTTGAAAAGCTCGTAGTTTCTTTCATATTGGGACCAATTTTCCAAAATTTGTGCAATACATTTGTAGTAAGCAAAAAAGAATTCAAAAATGGGGAGGGGGCAAAAGAGGTTGAATTGCAGTCTTGTCTCCACCAAAAGAATGGGCCCACCTACCTGCAACGTAAAATCCTACCTACGCCTATAATTGAAATCCAGTTTGGCTACTGAGTCGTCCACCTGTGTCCCCGGTACCCACGCAAACAAACTAAGATGTTTACAATTTTCTCCACTTTCCTATATATTTCACAATACTCGTTTTTTTACTTTTTGACCGATTTTGATTAACTAATCCCCCCCCCTGTCCAATCCAAAGTAAATTCCCACATTCGGGTGCGTTTTAAATAGAGCCAAGTTTCATTCTTGTAAAATATACGCCAATTTAGCAGTAACTATTTTAAATATGGCTTACTAAAGAAAATGTCTAGTCGTAATTATTACTATATCTTCAATTTTTAATTTTCTTTTGTAGAATGTACCGGATTATTTTGAATGTCGAGATCAGTCTTTCAAGCTTCCTCTTTGACCACAAAAAATGATTCATCATTTTAAAATGTCGAGGTTTGGCGTTATCCATGGCCGGGTCCATAGCGTCAACGTGTCAAAATTCAGAATCATTTCTTATGACCTTCACCAACTTTGTAAGCAATGCCTCTAATTTCCATTAATGGAAATACCGAACTGAATTAATCTATGTATTAAAAGTATCTATTAATGTATATAACAGATTTGTTCCATTACACAAGAATAAAACAGTTCACGTGGTAGTGTGGAGAAGGGTCTAAGAAAAAAAAAAATTACTTTTAGGGTTATTTTTTCATTGCTTAGACGAGGAATACACATTTTCATGAGCTTCTTTTCTAAGGAGTGGGGGGGGGTCAAGCTTGACTGCGTACAGTGTACGTATCACAGTGTACAAGCACACTGTGATATTCGAATAATTCACGTAATCTCTCAAGAGTGAAAAAACAATATTAAAACTGTAGGGTCCTGGCACTCAGAACCATTCTCAAAATCGTTTTTGAGGGCCCTACCAGGCCTGTTAAGAGACAAGCTTAGTCTCGGGGATACCCATCCCCCTGTTTTTTGCAACATGGTACTAATACAAATGAGCGTGACAGTGCATAGCCGGAGTTTTGGGTACTGGAGGTGAAAAACGGTACACAATATTCCCCTTGGCCTCTACTGCAGTTTTATATGCAGGGTGTGTTTTAGCAGAGATATTAAGAAACGATATGACAGTACGCTCTTTTTGGTCTTCTATTTTCAATTTGGAAGAAACAAATCAAACTTCTGAAATAAAACTTGTTTCAATTATAAATTAAACAAATAAAACAAAAACAATCAAACTTGCAGCGTCTGCAAAGGGCTCTTTTAAGGTTGGGGCGCCAGGTATTTTGCCCATGTGCCTCCCTCTCTACATTCCTAGGCTCATGCCTCCCACGAAAAGCTTGAAAAAGTTCCACGAAGCCAATAAATGATACTTTTGTCTAAATGAATTTGAGCCCCAAGTCCATAAGAAAGGAATAAAACGTTGTTCCCGTAACTATTGAAGACTAACTTTCATAGATACGGCTTAGAAAAAGAGAAAAAGATCACAGCTCTAAAACTGGGTGGTTCTTTCAATACTATTCACCCGAGAATGAAACAAAACAAAATAATAATAATAATAATAAAAACAAACAGCAATACTAACTTCCGACGTATATTAATTTATTTATATAGGGTAAATTTGAATGAAATAAAGAACCTTCCAAATGACGTAGTGCTTCCGAAAAATATAGCAAATGATATCACCCATATTTTACTCTCAGACAATTTGTGCGCCATTGGCGTCGATCTTGTAAGTTAAGCAATATTTTCGAATCTCAAGCACATGATAACAAAAAAGTGTGTTAAGCATATTCCAAAACGTGACATCGTACTATGAGCGGCTATAATCAAAACAGATGCACAAATTTTGGGCAATTGCACTTTGAAGTATTTAGGTGAAGCTTTTCGGTTGTAAGAAAAATGATGTAACACATGCTTACGCACAGGGGAGATAAAGGGAATCCTCTTGTACGGTTTGACGGCAGAAAAATTATAGCCTAAAAAGACTAGTTTGGCTACTTCAACTCCTACCCATAAGAAAGTTCCTCAAAACCCTCCTCCTTAAGTGGATTCTGTTTGCACTAACGCTTATACATAGTGACTTTGAATCGAGAAGAAAATCAAGGAAAATCCAAAGGCTTTCTCAGAAATTAGAAATTTATACAACATGATCAATATTTTTTTGTCAAATGCCTTAAAACCGAGTGGATTGACAAACCCATACCGAGGGGCGCTCACTTGCAGAAACCACGCATACTAGGTGGCGCGTGCCAAGGCTGGCGGAAACTGTGCCAAACATGGCAGAAATGTGCAGCACACGTGGAGTCTTGAGATGTGCACACCACGTGGCAGAAAGTGGCACCCCCTCGTTCTTTACAATCTTTACGTTCTTTACATCGTTCTTTCAATCTTTACGTTGTTTCAATCTTTACGTTCTTTACATCGGTTCAGTTATAGACAAACAAAAAAAACGGTAACAGTGCAAACCGTGTGTTTTGATATTACTACTACAGCTACTAACAACTCACCGCAGCAACAAGCCGCCTGAAGCCAACTCAGCTACGCACGCTCCTCCTCCATCCCAATCTATTCAAAGCTACACTCTTTACACCCTCCAAGGAAGTTCCTATTTCCTTTAAATCTTTCTTTACCACATCCTCACACCCCAACCGCGGACGACCTGCTTTCCGTTTAGCCCTAGACGGTTGGCCGAAAAGGACAATTTTCGGCAATCTGTCATCCTTCATCCGCAAAACGTGCCCTAGCCATCTCAACCTTTCTCTCGTTATTAATTTAAAAAACTTTTCCCACAAAATAAGTTTTTCAAAGATAAGTAAAGAACTCCATTAAACAAAAAATTAGCAAAAATAAAATCAAATAATCTACCAAGCGTGGAACTACCACAAATCAGCATCGATAAATAAATGAAACCCAAAACGAACAGAAATTACAATAATTAACCGAGTCAAACTCAAAACGAGCAGAAATTAACATAAGTTGGGCGCAAAACCCCTATGCCTTCCCAAGGCCAGAACAAAATTTGCACTTTACTGAAAAAATATAAATGTTTTTACTTTTATAACTTTAATAAATCAAATAATATAAACATTTTGATTACTAAATATCAGTATATGTATATTAAACTGACAATGCACATTCATTTGTATTTAATAAATCTTTTAAATCTTTAAATCTTTTCGTTTTTTAAGACTTTAGAGTTTGGCCTGCAAAATTTTGATTGGATGTGTTTTGGAAAATGGTGGGCGTGAGAGGGGCGTTAGTCGCTATCCAATCACTTTCAATTATTAAAAAAGGCACTAGCCCTTTCAATTTCCAATTGAATGAGCCCTTTTGAGTCAGCCGGGTACCCAGAACAATCCGTAGGCAATTTCTCTGGAAAACATCTAGCAGATCTTCATCCGCTTTTCGGAGGGCCCATGCTTCAGAGCCGTATTTGACCACTGTCATCACTGTAGCTTACAAAATTCTAATCTTTGGATGTAGCTTCCAAAATATTTTCATATTGGACGACTGAAATATACAAAACACTTCTTCTTACCTTTTTGTGGAAGAAATGAATTCTTCAATTGTTTCCTTTAGTATGTCAAAACCCTCGTTACTTTCCCTGATTTCTGGGCTTGGCGATGGCAAAGGCATTGGCAGTGGTGATGGCGAATGTAGAGAATGTGGAGATGAAACTTCAAAAATTGATTGCACTTCCCACTTCACTTCACCATGGAAAAATGGAGAGCCGGCTTCCCAGCTGAAGAGGTCCGTGGTGCAGGGCACCAACCCAAATGGTGAATATGTTACGCAGTCATTCATTTTATAGTTGGTTGGTGATGAAAGCGAGGGAACAGTGTGGACCTAAAAGATTAAATTAAAAAGATCAAAGATTAGTATGGACCTTAAATATTCAGAAAAAATACATTTAATTTACCTTAATAACTCACCAAACTCGAAAAAAAAAATTAATAAAATGACCCTTTTTATTATTCATCGTTAATCTATGTTGCCTTATTCTATTCTGCATTAGTCGTCAATCAAGTTCGGGCTCTGCTTGATTAAAGTCGACTTAGATAAAACAAATCCACGGTTTCTTCTTCAATGTGGCAGAAACACATCTTGGATGAATTTGAAATAATAAAAAAAATACATAAACTGGCGTTGTACATAAATTGGGGAATAAGTTTAAAACTTAATCTACAAACAATAGCCTTTTTTTTGAAAAAATTCTGCTTTTACTTTTGTATGCCTTTTGTGTCCTCTTTTATAGTTCTGTTATGTGCGATAAGTTTTTTCTTCTTTTCCTTGTGTGCTCCTTTCTCTTGCTCTAATATTTTGATGGGTTTCGCAATAACTAAATGAACAAATATATAATCCAATTTCTAAAGTTTTGCTTCTCTAAAAATTTTTTCATAACTCTGGCAAGGCCGTATCATGGATTTCTTTCGGGGGAGGGGTAGACTTTTTTAATGCATCAAAGCTTGTTTGTACGCATTTTGTAACGTTTTTACGAGTCGGACAAAAATTTCGGGGAGGACGACTCAAATCCCCTACCCCCTCCCTTAGATACGGCCTTGATCTCAGATTTTCCTCAGGCCCTTGACCTCTGGTTTACCTCATCTGCATCCAAACCTTAGCTCTAAAAGCTGAATAGAAAAAAAAAGAACGAACAAAAACAAATCACACAGCAAAAGTCAAAGTTCACCTTGCATGGGCATGGCAGTAACTGGGATAAATTCAGAGATGTCAATCATCAAACAGTTCGTGGTAACGAACTGTAAGTAAGGAGCGACCCGGCTCAATGGTAACCGAAACTCTAGAAAACGGTGTTTTGATACAAATAGATACATCAAAAGAATCAGATTTTAATGCTGATTTCAAATATATAAGTTTCATCACGTTTAGTACGCCCATCAAAAGTTACGCGCCTGAGAAAATTTGGCTGATTTTCGAAAAAAGGGGAAAAGACCCCCTAAAAGTTATAGAACCTAAATGAAAATCACACCATCATATTCAGCGTATCAGAGAACCCTACTGTAGAGGTTTCAAGCTCCTAACTACAAAAATGTGGAATTTTGTATTTTTTTTTGCCAGAAGAAAGATCACGGGTGCGTGTTTATTTGTTTTTTTTTGTTTTTTTTCCCCAGGGGTGATCGTATCGACCCAGTGGTCCTAGAATATCGTGGAAGGGCTCATTGGAATGGAAATTAAAAGTTCTAGTGCCCTTTTTAAGTGACCAAAAAAATCGAAAATATTATAAGTATATCTTTTAGGATGACTTAATCCCCCGAAGTTCCCGGGAGGAGGGCTGAAAGTTATGAACTTTACCCAATGTTAACATTTAGTATTGGTTATTGGGAAGTATACAGACGTTTTCAGGGGAGATTTTTTCTGGTAGTGGGGGGGGGGGTCGGGGGTTATGTGGGAGGATCTTTCCATGAAGGAAGTTTTCATGGGGGAAGGGACATTGCTATGAAGGGGACGCCGGACTTCCCAGCATTATTTAAAAAAAGATCAGAAATTAAATATAAAAAAACAAGTTTTTCAACTGAAAGTAAGGAGCAACATTTTGATTTGTGATTAAGCGGTCATTTTTTAAAAATTGGAACAAAATTCGAACTTTAGCAAAAAGAGCAAGGTATTGAATAGGGGGCGAACCCCCTAATATACGTATTAAAAATATATGAATATAGAAGTTCGTTACGTAAGTTACGTATATTTATTACTAATAAAAACGTTCGTAAATAAAATTAAACAAGTTTCGAGAAAGCCATTTAACCAAATAAAAGTAAATTAATATGCAAATTTTGTTTTAATTATTCATGTACGGTGAGCCAAGATCAAAACCTGCATTTATTCAAAAACGTTCAAAAATTAGATAAAAGAAACAAGTTTTTTTTAACTGAAAGTAAGGAACGACGTTAAAACTTAAAACGAACAGAAATTATTCCTTATATGAAAGGGGCTGTCCCCTCCTCAACGCCTCGCTCTTTACGCTAAAGTTTGACTTTCTCACAACTCTATTTTTTAAAACAATAAAAAACTTTAGCGTAAAGAGCGAGGCGCTGAGGAGGGGACAGCCCCTTTCATATAAGGAATAATTTCTGTTCGTTTTAAGTTTTAACGTCGTTCCTTACTTTCAGTTAAAAAAACTTGTTTTTTTTTATTTAATTTAGATAAGAAACTCGGTTAATATATCCTTCCACCAATAATTAAAAAACTTGGGAAGGATTTTGATTATATCTTTATCAAGCTAGTCATTTTAAGATTCTGTAATTGGGGGAGAAAGGCACTCGTAATCACCAGAAAACATTAGAAAGTTTAAGCCATAAATTACTAAGGATTGCGAAAACGAAACTTAATTCTTTAAACTGGTTAAGTGGAAACTTAGGCAGCCAAGACCTTATCCAGTAGGGGGGGGTTGAACCCCCCCCCCTTCCCGAAATATTTGTCCGACTCTTAAAAACGCAACAAAAATGATTAAAGACAAATTTTCTATGCATTTTTTTTTATTTTTGCAACCACCCCCCACCCGGAAAAAATCTCTTTGTAACCCCCCTCTCACCAGAAAAAAAAATCCTGGATTTTGCCCTGTAGGCAACATTTAAAAAAAAAAATATAAAAAAATTGGTGAATTCTTTTTAATGAAAACGACCTCAATATGCAATTGTGCAGTTTTTGGCAGTAGCAGGTGCCAAATTTGAGAAAAAGGAAAGGTAGATGAAAATTCGCAAAGTAAGCGAAAAAAACAAATGTCACCAAACAGCTTAAAAGGGTTAGGGATAAAGGCGAATCCTGCAAGAAAATTAATTTCTCACTTTTTAATGAAAATGATCTCAATATGCAATTGTGCAGTTTTTGGCAGTATCAGGTGCCAAAATTGAGGGAAAGTAGATGACGAACCAGCAAAGTGAGCAAAATGTCACCAAACCGCTCAAGAAAGTGTGGCTTTCCTTTTAAGGTGTAGTTTACTTGGAGCACAAACAGACTGTTGATAATAGAATTTTTATTAGCGGAAATTGCTGTCTAATTTAACGATACTTATTTATTTTCACGGTTTAACGTGGCAAGACTGACAACATTTTGATACTGCCCTAAAAACTTCACAATTTTGAAACAAACAACAAATTTTATGAAGTCGCGGTTTCAGGTATGAACTAACCTAAGGGTGGTTCAGAGGGGAAAGGTAAATTTTTTTTTAATTTGATGTCCTTGGCACTTTCAGCCCCATTGTCATTTGACGTTCACCATTAAAAAAGAAATTTTTATCCCGATTTCAGTTGTTAGTTTGCTTGGCGGTTTGTCCGTAAAACTCCGAGTAAAAACAGGGCTTTAGTTCACGGACGATCTTAAAATTTATCTTTTATCGCCAGAAATAATAGTTTGTGTAAATATTTGCCTTTTCCAGGCTGAGTTAGTCAAATGACATCCAACCTGATCACCAATTAAAATGCACCTTAATGTGATGGGATCAAGACCACCCTGTTTAGTTTGACCTTGGTTACCCATTTCAGCATCAATCTGTCAAGTAGGCCAGGAAAAGGCATTGAGAACAAGGCTTTAGAAGTTGGATGGCCAAAGAAAGGCTAATGTTCAGTGCAAAGGAATACCCCGATTTCTGTCGACTTGGATTCTAAATTCACTGAAGGTAAATTTCACTTGTGCTGGCGGAACGAGAAACTACATTGACATGGGTGGATTTTCAAAATTTAGCCAAGGCTCAGGCCACAAAGGCTGATTGCTTGGAGACAAAAATCGAACTGAAAATTGGCTTACTGCCAATAATAGTTTGCCACCTGAGGTATCACACAATACGCTTCAGTCTATGGTTGCCGCTAAAGTCGATCTGCAGAAATGTAATTCAACAAATTCATGTAAGAGCTACGTAGTTAGAAAAAAAAAAAAAAAAATCAAAATTGCAAAGCAAAACAAATTCTCTCTATGTTCACGTGACAAAACTTTGTTCACGTGAACATTTGTTCTCTATGTTCACGAGAAAAGTACTTTGTTATGGGCACAAATTGTATATACGATGTCGCAGACATATCACAAAATTTGTGATCTGGACGTGTTTGATAAAATTACTAAGATACTCTTACATATTTGGTCAAATCCCTAGGGATTTGATCGAATAACTCATTTTATCGTATCACTTTGACGTAAAAAAGCGCCCAAATGACAGGTTCTTTACCGTGTCAAACAAATACAATTTTAAAACGTCAACTTGTAGAATTGATACAAGAATGAATAAAATGACTGGTTCTGTTTTGTATCAAACAACAGTAATTTGAAAACGACAAACTGCGAAATTCAAGCCTACCCCTGGTTTGAATCAAAGCCCATCCTACGACAAATATGCCAAAAAAGAGATAAAAGTAAAAAAAAAAGAGCAGAAATTAATGATCTGAATATAATACAATCGATAATTAAACAGGAGGGTAAAGCAGAACAATAATAGCCAATTCACATCTTCGACAACTAAAAATAAATTTGAATAATTGCTTCTAACTAAAGGGTTAGGGAGAGAGGCGAATCCTGCAAATAGTGGTTGAGGTTCCCTGCGCAGGAAATATTTTGCTACACTAGAATCAAACTATCCTACCTCCAAATGCACAATCGGAGAATTGGGACAAAAAAGCCAAACTTTAGCATAAAGAGCGAAGGATTGAGGAAGGGGCTGCTTCCTCATATACGGAACAACTTCTGTTCATTTTAAGCTTTAATGTTGCTCCTTATTTTCAGCAGAAAAAACTTGTATTTTTATTTAACTTCTGATAGTTTTTCAAATCATGCCGGGAAACCTTACTCCATCCTCCGTGGAAAATTACCCCCCCCCCCAGAAAATCACCCCGCATAAAATTCCCTGCGAAAAATTTCCGTACATTTTCCGAATAATAAACACTATATGTAAACAGTGGGCAAACGTCTTAGCTTATAGCCCTTTACCCAGGGGCTGGGGGAAGGTAATGTCCCTCCCAAAGGTACAGTTATTGAACCTTCCAACTATGCTGAACTAAATGGCTATCTCGGAACCAAATGTCTATGATGTTCGGATGGTTTGGTGAAAAAGGGGCGTGGGAGGGGGGGGGGCTAGTTTCCCTCTAATCTTTTTGGTGACTTACAAAGGGCACCAGAACTTTTAATATTCGTTTGAATGATCCCTCTTCCAACCTTCTAGGAACAATGATTCGATATGATCACCCCTGTTGAAAGAAAGCAAAAAAAAACATGCATGTGTGACCTTTCCTTCTTAAAAATACAAAATTCCATATTTTTGTAACTAGGAACTTGAAACCTCTACAACAGTTTGTCCTATACGCTGAATCTGATGGTGTGGCTTTCGTTAAGATCACTTGACTTTTGGGGAGGTTTTCCCCGTTTTGAAAATCCGGCAAGTTTTCTCAAGCTTGTAGCTTTTGTTTGGCAATAATAAGCTGAATGAATATATTTGGAATCAAAATAAAAATTAAAATCTTTTGATGTATGAATTGTTATCAGAATTTCTTTTTTTCTAGAGTTTCGATTACTATTGGGCCGACTCGCTCCTTACAGTTCGTTACAGTTCGTTACCACGAACTGTTTGAACGAACTGCTTGATATTGCAACAAATAAAAAGTATGGTAGTTACATTACATTGCTAACGGCAAAGTATATTAGCAACAATAACATTAAAGATTTATTTTTAAATGCACTAACAAATTTCACATAAAACATAGTGATTACATAAAATTACGTAACTGTAGAAAATGAGGATATTACATAACTGTAGAAAATGAGGATATTACCCTATATTATCATATACAAAATATTGTGACAGTATTATTGTTTATTTATTAAATCAAAGCAGAAACAGTGAGCTGTAGCTTGTCGTTGCAGAGTGTAACAAGAAGAGAAAAACACGATACGCAAAATATAGTTATCATAATAATAATAATAGGCAACATAATTATAGACAAAATTATGCATTGATTGTTCTAACTGTTCCTTTTTGAGCCAAAAGGAAAAGATAAACTGTGGCCAAGGCCGTATCCAGGGGGTTAGGGGGTTAGAAACACCCCCCCCCCAAAAAAATGTCTGTTTTACCAGAGATGTCACAAGCAAGGCCGTATCCGGGGGGGGGGGCAAATGTTTGTCTGACACGTAAAAACGTAACAAAAACGAACATAAACAAATTTTGGGTGTTTTTAAAGTTTTTTGCAAGCCCCCCCCCCTTGAAAAAATCCTGGATATGCTCCTGACTGTGGCCAAATATTTTTTGATACAAGCTTTGTTCAAAAAGGAAAAAAACTTATAATTCAAATGGACCACTTAGTTTAGGGAAATATTGCAATTATCGAGAACCATGACCAGGAGTGCCAAGGGGGGGGGGGACAAGCACTACGAATTTTAACTTGAGAAGGGGGTTGAGGCAAATCTTTGTGATTAGAAAGTTCTGTGCAGGAAGGACAGAAGCTTCTAATTAAGTGGGTAACTCTGTCCAGAAAAATATCTGTAATAGAAAAATGGCCGCTCTGCACAGGGAAATTGCACGCATCAAAGTTGAGATTTGAACTTCACTTGATTCGTATTTATCTTACTACTCTGAGGTACCCAATATCTGAAAAACTTAAGTGGTTTATAATCGTTAAAAAAGTCATATATTTTAAGTCGTTAGAACTATAGGAAATATTAAAAGGTTAAGTTTCTCGACTAAAAGAATAGGAACTTATTGGTTTCAGTGAAAATTTTCCATTTGTAAGAACTGAACTCAAGTTTACGGCAGGAGCACCATCAAGAATATTTTTACCATTCAAAACCCAACACATATTAAAGGAAGTTTTTATAGTTTCAAGCTAGATGCACCAAATCTGGTGATCAGGCTCTATCGTTTTATTTGCTGAGTCCGAGATATTTTTGGGCGTCTCATTTTTGACTGGGTCCAACTTATAACCAAATGAATTCAAATGAATTCATTTTGTTTTGTTATGAGGTTTATGGTGCCGATTAGTAAGTGTGTTGTCAATTTTTACTGTTATGAGGTTTACGGTGCCGAGTAGTGTGTCGTGAACTATTTGTTTTTCTTCCTGTTTTAGTGTATTTTTGTCATTCCTCGGACAAGTATTTTTCTTTTTTTTTTTTACTTCCTAAGGTTGCCGTTGTACTTTAGTTTTTGTTTGTTTGTTAATATAAATTCTGTATCTAAAAACCAAGAATTTTTCAGCTCAGTAATAGTAAGCTGAAAAAAAAAAAATCATGTTGGCATGCAGAAGGTCCATAATGTGAAACCCACATGAGCTGGATAGAAATCTTAAATGACTGCTACGCGACCTTCCTCTCATTGAACGGAATGACGTAGGAACAGAGTTGTCAGTTCATCCCGAAGTGGAGAGGACAAAGTAAACTACCTTGGTCATAAATTCTTCTTAAGTAAAACTTAAGAAGGGGGGGGGCGTTTGCCCCCCCCGCAATAATTTGGAAAAAAAAACTAATTTATTAAGCAGCTTAAAAACTGTTGCTCGTTTTAAGTGTCAAATTTGCTCTTTGAGAAGATAATTTCTTCTTAACTAATCCATGCTTGCATTTTGATTACTAAATATCAGTATATGTATATTAAACAGACAATGCACATTCATTTATATTTTTTCAGTAAAGTGCAAATTATGTTCTGGCCTTGGGAAGGCATAGGGGTTTTGAGCCCAACTTATGTTAACTTCTGCTGGTTATTTATTGTAATTTCTATTCGTTTTGGGTTTCATTTATTTATCGATGCTGATTTGTGATAGTTTCGCGCTTGGTAGATTATTTGATTGTATTTTTGCTCATTTTCGGTTTAATGGATTTCTTTACTTTTCTTTGAAAAACTTATTTTGTGGAAAGTTTTTTTTTTTAATTAATTTCTGTTCGTTTTACATTGACACAGTCCATTCAGGGAAAAAGAAAATAATACTTTAAATCTTTTCGTTTTTTGAAGACTTTATAGTTTGTATGCTGGAGAAAATTTTCAGCAATTTTTTAACAACATACACCCTTTTAAAAATCTTGACACAAATAGTAGTGTTTAATTTAGTTTCATACCTCCTCTAGTTGACCTGAAATTGAAACTGGATACCATTCGCACTTTCTTTGATAGCTTGGATACACTTACGCTATTTTGATTTGGTTAAATTTTAAGAGCAGAAGTAGCCCCGAAAGTTTGAACATAATACCCTCAGTCGTACTTGGGATATTGCTGAGATGCCTTATTGGGAATTAGCATTAACATAGTGCATTTTGATTTAATTTTAAGGCAACATTTA
Organism: Artemia sinica; assembly: GCA_027921565.1. Classification (NCBI taxonomy): domain Eukaryota; kingdom Metazoa; phylum Arthropoda; class Branchiopoda; order Anostraca; family Artemiidae; genus Artemia; species Artemia sinica. The sequence goes on along the minus strand of CM051257.1, from coordinate 70,506,182 downwards.
GTTTTTAAACATAAAGCCAAATGGGAGGGTGGGCGTGGGAGGAGGATTAGTTTCCCTCCGATTACTTTCGACTATTAAAAAGGGAATTAGTCCGTTCTATTTTCAATCGAATGAGCCCTTTTCGAAGTTCCTACGACAACTCCTTCGATACGAAGTGCCCTGGTCTAAACAACAACAACAACAAAAAATAATACATTATACCCACATCGATCTTTACTATAAAAATATCAAGCCTTCCAATCACTTTCGACTATTAAAAAGGGCACTAGGCCTTTCGACTTCCAATCGAATGAGCCCTTTTTGAGTTCCTACGACAACACTTTCTATTACCACCTTATCTGCCCCCAGGGCATAAATCACAACCCTTACCATAAGGGCTGTGAGGGTGTTTGTCATCCTCTAAGACCAAATTTCCAGAACCTTCAACTACGTTAAACAAAATGGCTATCTCAAAATTCTGATTGGATGTGTCTGGGAAAATGGTGGGCGTGAGAGGGGCGTTAGTCGCTCTCCAATCACTTTCAACTAATAAAAAAGGCACTAGCCCTTTTAATTTCCAATCAAATGAGCCCTTTTGAAGTTTCTACGACAACACTTTCAATAAAAACCTTATAAAGCCCCAGGTCATAACTTACAACCCTTGCCCTAATTCCAGATTCCTAATACCTAATTTCCAGAACTTTCTGCTACGTTGAACAAAATCGCTACCTGAAAATTTCGATTGGATATGTTTGGGGGAATGGTGGGCGTGAGAGGGGGGTTAGTTACCCTCCAATCACTTTCGACTATTAAAAATGGCACTAGCCCTCTCAATTTCCAATTGAATGAGCCCCTTTTGAAGTTTTTACGACAACTCTATCTATAAAAGCTTATATGCCCCCAGGGCATAACTTACAACCTTTGTCCTCGGGGCTCTGGGGGGTTTGTCATCCTTAAATACATAATTTCCAGAACTGTCCACTAACTTGAACAAAATAACTTACAACCCTTACCCTGAGGGCTGTGGGGGAGTGTCCTCGTCAAAAACATAATTTCTATCTGGAAGTCAACTACGCTGAACAAAATGGCTATCTAAAAAATTTGATTGGATGTGTTTGGGGAAAAAGTGGGCGTGAGAGGGAGGTTGGTTGCCATCAAATCACTTTCGACTATTAAAAAGGGCACTAGACTTTTGCATTTCCAATCAAACGAGCCCTTTTTCAAGTTTCTACGACAAAGACTTCAATAAAAACTTCAATAATAACTTATAACCCTTGCCCTGAAGACTGTATGGGGAGTGTCCTACTCAAAGGTATAATTTCCTGAATGTTAAACTGTGTGGAACAAAATGGCTATATCAAAATGTTGATTGGATGTGTTTGGAGAAATGGTGGGCGTGGAAGGGGTGATAGTTGCCTTCCAATTACTTTCGACTATTAAAAAGGGACTAGCCATTTCAATTTCCAATCAAATGAGCCCTTTTTGAAGTTTCTACGACAACGCGTTCTATAAAAACCTTATATGCCCCCAGGGTATAACTTACAATCCTTGCCCTGAGGGCTGTGGGGGGGGGGGGGGGGGGTGGGGGTTTGTCATCCTCAAAGACCTAATTTCGAGAACTTTCAACTACGTTTAACAAAATGGCTATCTTGAAATTTTGATCGGATTTTTTGGGGGAAAGGTGGGCGTGAGAGGGGGGTTAGTTGCCCTCCAATCACTTTCAACTATTAAAAAGGGCACTGGCCCTTTGAATTTCCAATCGAATGAGCCCTTTTTGAAATTTCTACGACAACGCGTTCTACAAAAACCTTATATGACCCAAGGGCATAACTTACAACCCTTGCCCTGAGGGCTCTGGGGGAGTGTCCTCCTCAAAAACATAATTTCTATCTGAAAATCAACTACGCTGAACAAAATGGCTATCTCAAAACTTTGATTGGATGTTTTTTGGGAAGTGGTGGGCGTGGAAGGGGTGTTAGTTGCCATCCAATTACTTTCTACTATTAAAAAGGGCACTAGCCATTTCAATTTCCAATCGAATGAGCCCTTTTTGAAATTTCTACGACAACGCGTTCTACAAAAACCTTATATGCCCCCAGGGTATAACTTACAATCCTTGCCATGAGGGCTGTGGGGGGCGGTTGTCATCCTCAAAGACCTAATTTCCAGAACTTTCAACTACGTTGAACAAAATTGCTATCTTGAAATTTTGATTGGATTTTTTGGTGGGAAAGGTGGGCGTGAGAGGGGGGTTAGTTGCCCTCCAATCACTTTCAACTATTAAAAAGGGCACTAGCCCTTTGAATTTCCAATCGAATGAGCCTTTTTTGAAGTTTCTACGACAACGCTTTCTTTAAAAACCTTATATGCCCCCAGGACATAACTTACAACCCTTGCCCTGAGGGCTGTGGGGGAGTGTCCTCCTCAAAAACATAATTTCTATTTGAAAATCAACTACGCTGAACAAAATGGCTATCTCAAAATTTTGATTTGATGTTTTTTCGGGAAGTGCTGGGCATGGAAGGGGTGTTAGTTGCCATCCAATCACTTTCGACTATTAAAAAGGGCACAAGCCACTCCGATTGAAGGGCACAAGCCACTCCACTCCGATCCGCTTTCCAATTGAATGAGCCCTTTCGAAGTTTCTACGGCAACTTCTTCGATACGAAGTGCCCTGGTCTAAAGGAAACAAATAATAAATGACACATTGTTGCCAACATCGTTCTTATATAACCCCCGAGCATAACTTAAAACCCTTGCCCTGAGAGTTGTGGGGGAGTGAACTCCTCAAAAAAATATTTTCTATCTGGAAATCAACCATGCTGAACAAAATGGCTGTCTCAAAATTTTGATTGGATGTGTTTCGGGAAATGGTGGGCGTGGAAGGGGTGTTAGTTGGCTTCCAATCACTTTCGACTATTAAAAAGGGCACAAGCCACTCCAATTTCCGATTGAATGAGCCCTTTTCGAAGTTTCTACGACAACTTCTTTGATACGAAGTGTCCTGGTCTAAAGGAAAAAAAATAATAAATAATAAATTGTGCCAACACCGTTCTTATATCCCCCATGGGCATAACTTTAAACCCTTGCCCTGAGGGTTTGGGGGAGGTGACCTCCTCAAAAAGATATTTTCTATCCGGAAATCAACTACGCTGAACAAAATGGCTATCTTAAAACTTTGATTGGATGTGTTTGGGGGAATGATGGGCGTGGGGGGGGGGCTAGTCGCCCTCCAATCACTTTCGAATATTAAAAAGGGCACTAGCCATTCCAATTTCCAAAGGGCACTAGCCATTCCAATTTCCAATCGAATGAGCCCTTTTCCAAGTTTCTACGACAACTCCTTCGATACGAAGTGCCCTAGTATGGAAAAAAAAGAAAGCAAAAAAATAATAATACATTGTGTGCCAACACCGTTCTTATATGCCCCCCAGGGCATAACTTTGAACCCTTGCCCTGATGGTTTGGGGGAAGTGACCTCCTCAAAAAGATATTTTCTATCTGGAAATCAACTATGCTGAACAAAATGGCTATCTCAAAATTTTGATTGGATGTGTTTGGGGAATGATGGGCGTGGGGGGGGCTAGTCGCCCTCCAATCACTTTCGACTATTAAAAAGGGCACTAGCCATTCCAATTTCCGATCGAATGAGCCCTTTTCCAAGTTTCTACAACAACTCCTTCGATACGAAGTGCCCTAGTATGGAAAAAAAAGAAAGCAAAAAATAATAATACATTGTGCCAACATCGTTCTTTACTTAGGCAGCGCGATTGCGCTGCCTATGATCGACTCAACATTTACGCTTACGGGAAATTCATTCTTATAACGATGAAAAAATACAGTGAAGAACAAGCAATATAAGCCTTTTATGTTTTTCAAACAGTTCGTGGTAACGAACTGTAAGTAAGGAGCGACCCGGCTCAATGGTAACCGAAACTCTAGAAAACGGGTTTTTGATACCAATAGATATATCAAAAGAATCAGATTTCAATGCTGATTTCAAATATATAACTTTCATCAAGTTTAGAGCTACCCATCAAAAGTTACGCGCCTGAGAAAATTTGGCTGATTTTCAAAAAGGGGGAAAGACCCCTAAAAGTTATAGAACCTTAATGAAAATCACACCATCATATTCAGCGTATCAGAGAACCCTACTGTAGAGGTTTCAAGCTCCTATCTACAAAAATGTGGATTTTTGCATTTTTTGCCAGAAGAAAGATCACGGATGCGTGTTTATTTGTTTGTTTGTTTGTTTGTTTGTTTTTTTTGTTTTTTTTTCCCAGGGGTGATCGTATCGACCCAGTGGTCCTAGAATATCGTGGGAGGGCTCATTGGAACGGAAATTAAAAGTTCTAGTGCCCTTTTTAAGTGACCAAAAAAAATGGAGGGCAACTAGGCCCCCTCCCACGCTCATTTTTTTCCCAAAGTCACTCGATCAAAATTTTGAGATAGCCATTTTGTTCAGCATGGTCGAAAATATGATAAAAATGTCTTTTAGGATGACTTGATCCCCCAAAGTCCCCAGGGGGAGGGCTGAAAGTTATGAACTTTACTCAATGTTAACATATAGTATTGGTTATTGGGAAGTATACAGACTTTTTCAGAGGAGATTTTTTCTGGTAGGTGGGGGAAGGAGAGGGTCGGGGGCTATATGGAAGGATCTTTCCATGAAGGAAGTTTTCATGGGGGAAGGGACATTGCTATGAAGGGGGCGCCGGATTTCCCAGCATTATTAAAGAAAAAGATCAGGAATTAAATAAAAAAAAAACAAGTTTTTCAACTGATCAACTGATTGTGATTAAGAGGTCATTTTTAAAGAACTGGAAAAAAAATTCGAACTATAGTTTAAAGAGCAGGGTATTGACTAGGGGGCGAACCCCCTAATATACGTGTTAAAAATTTATGAATATAGAAGTTCGTTACGTAAGTTAATTCTAAGTTACGTATATTTATTACTAATAAAAACGTTCGTAAATAAACAAGTTTCGAGAAAGCCATTTAACCAAATATAATATGCAAATTTTGTTTTAATTATTCATGTACGGTGAGCCAAAATCAAAACCTGCATTAATTCAAAAACGTTCAAAAATTAAATAAAAAAAACAAGTTTTTTTAACTGAAAGTAAGGAACGACGTTAAAACTTAAAACGAACAGAAATTATTCCGTATATGAAGGGGGCTGTCCCCTCCTCAACGCCTCGCTCTTTACGCTAAAGTTTGACTTTCTCACAACTCTATTTTTTTAAACAATAAAAAAACTTTAGCGTAAAGAGCGAGGCGTTGAGGAGGGGACAGCCCCCTTCATATACGGAATAATTTCTGTTCGTTTTAAGTTTTAACGTCGTTCCTTACTTTCAGTTAAAAAAACTTGTTTTTTTTTATTTAATTGTTCACAGAAGTAAGCATATTCTGCTGAAGATCACAAGAGAAAAAATTCGAGTGGTAGAGGTACCGAAGCCTTCACAATGTATTTCTGTATAACTAAAATATCAAGGAAGAGCATAAAGTCCTGTCTAAAAAGGAATTAGTCCAGGCTGATCCCTGTGTGTACCCAGGGTAGATAAATACTGTACCCAGGGTACAGTATGTACCCCAAACTTAAAGAAGTTAATTCTTTCTAGCGTAGTGATTTATATCTGTAATTCGAAAAGTGAAGTTTGGTTAATGCTAATGAAATAAAACAAAATATGATGAAAATATAATAGTTTAGAAGCAAATTTGGGCTATATATTTGCACATTAGGGGGGAGGGGGTAAAGCATAGCATATATTTACATACGTAACCAAACCTAACTAAAATACCAACTAAATACTTAAATAAAATATAGCTACAATTTATTTTCCAACCCGACCATAGCTAATAGTCTGGTATAAAGAAGTTGCTTGACCAGTTTCTTGTCTCATGTTCGCCTTATTCGCGACCGAAATTCCCGAGTGTGTATTATATAACCGACATGTACCATATTTTCGTTTAGTATGTTAAATAAAGTCAAAGTCAAGTACTAGAACTATGTGTATACCGGGATTGCGATTTCTCCGGTACGGCACGGGAGGTCATCTTGAAACTTTCAGTTATTCAGGGGGAGAGGACAACATTCTTTATTTAGGGGAAAGGGATGAGTGGGTAAAGAAATTTGTGTCTTCGATCTACCTAAAAGTAGCTGGACTTTTAGCCCCAGTGAAACTTAGAAAAATCTACGGTGAAGTGGTGGGGTAATTCGAAGGCAGTATATACACCCATGTTATCAAAATAGTATATTAGCAATGTATCGGAAATTGCTTAGGGGATTAATGTGAAATTTGTCATGGATTGTGGAAGGGCCGAGTGGGCATTGACTTTTGACTTGGGGAGGGGGTATAGTTAAATCAAAATACACTAGGTGTGACCAGGTTTTGAAAATGACATGCATTCTCAGCCAATTTCCATTTTAGGCCCAAAGTTTATCATGTTTTCCCGGGAGATATTTCCTGTTTGGTGCTCTTTTGCTGACATTTTAAACCTAATATTATGCTAAATTATAATATAGGCTTAATCCAATGGATTCAACTATTGGTGATTAATTCACAAAAATAAAAGAGCAGTGAACAGGAAAGTCCAGTCTTGCTGTATCTAGCCTGCCGTTTCTAGCAGTTGAACCCAGTAGAAGGAGGAAAATGGATGATTTGTTCCATGCGATTTGTTGAATGAACACCCCTACAGAATAATTTGGCAGATTCAGAACTAAAATGCACTGCTTTGGAGGTTTCAGCGATCCCAATGCATTCCTCTGGAAAAATCCTTGCATACTCCTAGTGTTTGACTGGTTCTAGGCGTTTAGCCCCCCCCCCCCCCTCCCCGGGAAAAAAAACATGCAGTATTCTTCCCGCGGAAAATACTCCCCCAGAAAATACCCCCGCGGCGGGTTGTCTCCAATCACTTTTGACTTATAAAATATAAGACTAGAACTCCCTGGGGATTATAAATAATTTCTGCCTTCACCCTCCCCTTGTCTCTTCCTTAGAACTAATTCTGTATTTATCTGAAGGTTAAATGAGAGCTGGGAAGTTTTGGCATTAAAATGTATCCTTTGAAGCATACCCCTTCCTCCCTAACTACAAAACAATCAGAAAACCCCATTGTAGAAGTTTAAGTGCCTTTTTAAGTTTTGTAATTTGTTTATTGCTTACAGATAGAATCCGAGCTCTCATTGAGCCATCAGATAAATACAGAATTAGTTCTCAGGGAGAGATGAGGGGAGAATGGAGTTTGAAATTGATGTGTAATCCCCAGGGCCATAGTCCGGATTTTTGTTTCGGGGAGAAGGAGTATTTTTTTCGGTGGGGGGGGACTTTAAAAAACGCATGAAAAATGTAAAACTGATATCACTTTTTTGATGATTTCTGGGAATATTTCTAGTCTACGTTGTTACTATGAAAGTAAAGAGTAACATTAAATCCCAAAATGAGCAGAATTTATTCCGTATAGGAGTAGGACTGCCCCTTCTTCATGCACTCCTACACCTAAGGTCGCAGAAACTTTGGAGGGTGCTCATTAGATCAGATATTGAGTCATAGTCATTTTTATATGGTAAGTCGAAAGTGATTGGAGACCAACCAGCCCCGTGGGGGATTTCCGCCGGGGGTGTTTTTCCGCGAAAGGAATATTTTCCAGGGGGGGGGGTGTTTATTTTTCGGGTGGGTTAACGCCGGCCATCGGTTTGACTACACGTACCATGTCTAGTAGCCTGATTTCATAATACAGTATACGACTTCAAAGCTTTTAGAAATTGATTAGGCCTAGGCTAGTAAAATATTCGTAATATAACCTAATTTTTGCCTGGATAGTTGTAGCCTAACCTATTTCCCATATTGTACATTTGGCCTGATAGCCTTTTAATGGGAGCATATTGTTGTACGATTTTTATAATGTTACTGCAACACAAATTTCTATTTCCTTTCTTAAAAAACGAACTTTGATAGAAAATTAAAATCTCAATTTAACTGGAAATCAATGCTAATCCTAATCAGATTTTATGGTAAACTTTCCAGTTACCTCACTAATGAGATAGCTAAGAAATCCTAATCAGACGTTATGGTAAATTTCCCGGTAACTCACCAATGAGATAGCTAAGAAATAAACACATCGTTAGAATCAGAATTTTATCCCGAATCCAAATAAAACTTTCATTGGCGCTGGGCAATGAGTAAAATTTACACATAAGGGGGAGGTGGGGTGAGATGCATTGTTAGAAAAGTGACCATTAAATTTAGAAAGGGATCTAAAAGAAAGGGACGTAAAATAAGAAAGGGACGTAAAATAAGGGATCTAATGGTAGTAGCCCTAGGCTACTTTTTATAGCGTGTTTCCTCTGGAAGTGGCCAACCGCTAAACTGATACCGGCATTTCAATTAGCTTTTTTCATGTTGCTCTTGTACAAAATTCATTTAGTTGGGTTTTTTACTTCTACTCCATCTTGTAAGCATTTCATGGGGATCTTGCCTTCTTATTGTCCAAAAACAGCCTGATACCGGCATTTCAATCAGCTTATTTCATGTTTTTCTTGTACAAAATTCATTTAAGTGTATTTTTTACTTCTACTCCATCTTGTAAGCATTTCTTGGGGGGTAAATTTTTTGTTATTCATATTATTGACTTACAAATAAAGTAAACATACCACTCGATGCCTTTTTTATGTTACCCCCCACCCCTAGGCTATATATACCAATTCAGGGTATATATTTGCACATTAGGGGGGTGGGGGAAAATTTTAAACTTACCTCTCATTTACATCAGAAATGAAATTTACGGTAAAGTTCTACCAAATCATATTATTGAGTTAGGAATAAAGTGAATACAACATTCGATGCCTTTTTTTATGCTGATTACGAATATAATAGTCATTTCTATCGGAAATGAATTTCAGCCCCCCCCCAATATATGCCAATTCAGGGTTAGGTTAGGTTGTAGAAATATATACCCTGAATTGGCATATATGGGGGGGGGGGTGAAATTTATTTCCGATAGAAATTATTACTATATTCGTAATCAGCATAAAAAAAGGCATCGAGTGGTATATTCACTTTATGCGTAAGTCAATAATATGATTTGGTAGAACTTTACCAAATTTACCCCCACCCCCCTAATATGCAAATATATACCCTGAACTGATATATACATACAGGGGTGGGTGAAATTCACTTCTGATAAAAATGATTATTATATTCGTAATGAGCGGAAAATAAGGCATCGAGTAGTATGTTTACTTTATTTGTAAGTCAATAGTATGGGTAAATTTTTACCAAATCATATTACTGACTTACGAATAAGTCAATGATATGAACTGCGAAAAATTTACCAAAAAAGATACATATAATTACGCTATCACAAAAAACAACGGTAAATATTTACCAAATCATATTATTGAGTTACGACTAAAGTGAATATACCGCACGATGCCCTTTTTATGCTCTTTACGAATAGAATAATCATTTTTGTTGGAAATGAATTTCAACCCCACCCCTAAATATACTAATTCAGGGTATATATTTGCACATTAGGGGGGTGGGGGGAAAGTTTAAACTTACCTCTCATTTACATCAGAAATAAAATAACCCCCACCCCACTAATGTGCGAATATATACCCTGAATTGGTATATATAGGGTGGGGGCTAAAATTCATTTCCGACAAAAATGATTATTCTATTTGTAAAGAGCATAAAAAAGGGCATCGTGTGGTATATTTACTATATTCGTAATTCAATAATATGATTTGGTAAACATTTACCAAAACAACAAATAGCCTATGCAAATAAAAAACAATTGTTACCGCATCGACGAGGCTCATTTTATCCAAGCGCAATTCACACAAGATTTCTTATTCACTTCTTTCTTTAGTTTCTCATTTGTATTGAAACTGGTGATGCTCCTTCTGCCATTAGCTTCAGGGTGTTTCAATCATGCGTACCAAACAGGCCTTCCCGGCCTTGAGATAAAAGGTGGAACCCAAAAGCTTGTTTTTAAACTCTTGTACGTCATAATGTAAAGTTACTAACCTTTACTGTTGTAGAGGCTTTTTTTGTCATTTTTATTTTTTGAAGTCTTCAGGGTCCCTTGCGAAAGCAGCTATTTCATCTTTAATTTAATGACAAATTCCAATTTATTCTACCGGTATGCAGAAACCTTGCAGCAGAACTATTATGGAAACTTATAACTAAATTATATAAAAAATAATTTATCACTAATAATACTAACTAATTATAATTAATGATAATTGCCTTTTGAAACGCACCCAGAGTCATTGATAAATTCCAAAAGCGGCTACTCCAGCTTAAATTTGATGACATTATAAATTGATTTTACCCCCATTGATGTATTTTGCCATGGCCAGAAAGATACGTAAGAACTTATTTTGGTAGGGGGAGGGGAGGGTTTGTTGAGACCACAAAAAAACTGTTTTGTAGAGTTTGAGGCAATTTGCGCCAATCATGAAACCTGTACTTTTTTTCTTAACGGTCAGTTGCGAAATTCTCACTTTAATCTTGAATTTGGTGATAAATTAGATTCCAACTCAAATTACTGCAAACTATCATACCCTCTAACTTTCCATCACACAACTCCCCAACTCCAAAACTCATTAAGTAGCTGCTAGTAGAAATTAAATATAAAAAAAAACAAGTTTTTTCAACTGATGGTAAGGAGAAACATTAAAACTCAAAACAAACATAAATTACTCCGTATATAAAGGAATTGCCCCCTCCTCAATACCTTGCTCTCCAGTCTGAAGTTTTTTTTAACACTTTTAAAAAAGGTTCCTATTCTAATTAAACGGCCCCAGTGTTTCAGGAGTCGTTCTTAAAAAATTGGGACAAACAGTCAAATTTTAAGATAAAGAGCAAGCAGGGGCGTAGCTCCAGCATTTTTACTGGGGAGGGGGGGGGGGAGAAAAGGGGTCTCCATCCGGAGAGTCAAGCGGCATAAGCTATATATTAATTTTTTCACCGAATTATTTGGGGCAACTGCCCTCCCCCTTGCCCCCCCCCCCAAAAAAAACGCCACTGAGAGCAAAGTATTGAGGAGGTACAACCCCTTCATTTACGGAATAACTTATGTTTGCTTAGTTTTAATGTTGCTCCCAAGACCGTATCCAGGTGGGGGTAGGGGGGTTTCACCCTCCCTCCCCCCGAAATGTTTGTCCGATTCGTAAAAAAATGTAATAAAAATGAATATAAACAAACTTTAATGCGTATCTTGATTTTTTTGTAGAACCTCCCCAAGAAATTCTTTTGTAACCCCTCCCCCTCCTGAAAAAAATCATGGATACGGCCTTGGTTGCTCCTTACTTTCAGTTGAAAAAACTTGTTGTTTTTTTTTAATTAATTTCTGATCGCTTTTCAAATGATGCTGGTAAATCTGGCTGACCCTCCATGAAAATTTCCCTCCCCTCACGGGAAGGTCCTCCGTGGAAAGTTCCTCCCACATAAAGAATCGTAAAATTCCTTCTGGAAAATTTTATCCTTGATGAACATTACCCCTTCCCCCTCCTTAGAATTTGTTGCAGAAGATTCAACCTGAAAAATTCTCCTTAGCATACTTTCATTAGAAAAACTTTGTTCTGATCCTTTTTCCGACCACTCTGGAAATCCCCCTTCTGCGGAAATTATTTCCTGGGAATCCAAACACGCTGAAAGTTTCCGCCGGACAATTTCCCCACAAACATGCAATATTGAGTAGGCAAAGAAAAATAAGAAAAATAAAAAGAATATCATATGGGAATTCTGTCAAATCCCCCAGTCTAAAATTTCCCCTGGAAAGTCCACCCCGGAAATTTCCCTCCACACAGAAAATTATCCCCATAGAAACTCATCCCAAGCAAAAAGATCTTTTCTAAAAGATGTCTGTATACTTACCAATAACAAATACTATACGTAAACCACGGGCAAATTTTATAACCTAAAAACCTATCCCCTGAGGCTGGGGGCATGGGTGCCCATAAGAGGGGGAAAGGGGGCTTCAGCCCCCTGGCTGAATGACTGTGTCATATATTTGTATTAATTTAAAAACTTTTTCCACAGAATAAGTTTTTGAAGAAAAGTAAACAGCTCTATTAAGCCAAAAATGGGCAGAAATAAAGTCAAATAATCTTCCAAGCGTAAAACTACCACAAATCACTATCAATAAATAAATGAAGCTCAAAACAAACAGAAATTATAATAAATAGCCGAGTCAAGCTCAAAACGAGCAAAAAATAACATTACTAGGGCTGACGACCCACATGCCTTCTCAAGACTATAATACAACTTAGCCTCTACTGAAAATTATTTGAAAAAAACTACGTTTTCTAAAGAGTTAAAGAGGCTGAGTCACAAGTTCGAACCTTAAAACGTACAGGGATTAGGAGGTACAGTTGGGGGGCTGCCGTCCCCCAAACCCCCCGCTTTTGCAGCCTCTTTTTTAAGGTTTTTTAAGTGCTGTAGCCTGCAATCAGTTGGTCGTACCAAGTTCATCACATTATAGCTTGTTATCGGTTAGGGAAAAACCTCCTGTAAAAAATCCAGCAAACAGGCTCAGTACTGTTTCTAATCAAAGAGATGCAATAGGATGTTCTTACGGTAAAAAATTCAAGCAGACTTCGTTCGTGTTGCAAAGCATTTCTTTGCAAGGGAAAAAGCGGGGGTTGAGGGGGGCGGTAGACCCCCAAAACAAAAATCTTAACAAAAGAAGCTCCAAAAGCGGGGGGTTTGTGGGTCGGGAGCCCCCCAACTGTACCTCCTAATCCCTGTACGTTTTAAGGTTCGAACTTGTGACTCAGCCTCTTTAACTCTTTAGAAAACCTAGTTTTTTTTAAATAATTTCTGCACGTTTTTGTACAATTTGTTACTTATTATTGCTTGACTAACTGTTAGCTGATCGTGTCAGGAGTTAAAGATGGGGGGCTGCCGCCCCCCAAAACCCCCACTTTGAAGATTCTTGTGTTAAGGCTTTTAATTTCAGATACTCAAATCAAATGCACAGCAAGATTTTCTTTTTTCAACTTTTCTTCGAGCATGCGGGTATACGGCATGTTATTAAAGCAGTGGAGACTTACCTGTAAGCTGAAGGCCGACTGTGATATTCTTCTGGAGACGCCTGTTGAGCCGAAGGATTTGATAGATTGGATTTAAAAAAGAAACTGAGTTTCTTTTTTAAACTTTAAATTTAAGAGATACCACTTTAAATTCAATATATAAAAAGTTTACTCTGGCGGGGAATCGAACCCAAACAGGACAGACAGGAATAGTGACCACTGTACCATCAGAGTACTCTTGTTAAATTATTTTTAGTCTCTGCAATCTATTTTCGACGCAAGCAAATACAAAGTAAGAATTTCGTTTTTCGACAAAAAAAAATTCTGGGAAAGAGCTGGAATTTTTGGAAGCTTGCAGTCGGTCTTGTCAGGTTAATAGGACTATTTTGATCTAATTTAATAATGAAATACTATGCTTTTAGGAATTTCAAAAATTAACATGGGCTCTTATAGGAAAACGAGGTTTTTCGCAAATATAAGTTCGGGGGATAATTTTTTCGGTCTGAAAATATCAAAAGGCCCTAACAGGTTGAATTCCGCTTAGAATGAATTCAACCAAGACATCATCTGTCAGACATTAAAAAACTTCACCCAGAAACAAATCACCTTGACATCACCTGTCAGATATTAATAAAGTTTGCCCTGGAAACAATTCTGGTCGAACTCCAAAGATATTAATAAACATCGCCCCGGAAACAATTCTCCAAGAAACTCCGGCGAATGTTTTGATCTTAGAGACGAAGAGTTTAACACGGGAAAAGGTTTCTTAGTAATTTCAAATGTGACGGCGCAGGGATGCCAAAAACAAAGGGAACACGATGAAATTACGTTTAGGGATTATTTGGGCGAAACCGTTTTAGACATTTTAGGGAATTATTTCGGCGAAACAGTTAGAGACATTTTAAAAGATGATTTTAGAAGAGGTTTTAGAAGAGGTTTTGAGTGTGGTCGTTATAATACACAAGTTCCATTTGAACAGTGTCGTGAGGTCCCCTACCCCAACCCCAAAGGGTCCCGATCCCCCTACCCCGACCCAAAGGGCTCCGATCCCCATACCCCAACCCGAAGGAAGCCCCGGCCCCCAAAGGTTCCCCCGGGCTCCCAAAGGGTCCCCCGGGCCCCCCAAAGGGCCCCCGGGATCCAAGGCCCCCGACGCCCAAAGGCCCCTGAACCCTCATTTTTTAATATTTTTTAAGGCTATATTATATCTTTTCAGAAAAAGTTCCTTTCTTAATGTCATTCCTTAACCATTTTCCAACTTGAAGCATCCTTCCTTTTCACCCACAACTTTACTATAAGGCTTTTTGGATACCTCAACACCATGAAATACCTTTCAAAAGACATTTCAGAGCAACTTCTTTTCTTAATATTCCCTTCTAAACCCATTTTCCAACTGATCTTTTTCACCCACAACTTTACTTTACAGCCTTTTAGATACCTCAACACCAAGAAATACCTTTCAAAGGCATTTCAGAGCAAGTTCCTTTCATAATGTCCCTCCTAAACCCATTTTCCAAGTTGAAGTACCCATCTTTTTCACCCACAACTATACTTTACAGCTTTTTGGATACCTCAACACCAAGCAAATACCTTTCAAAAGGCATTTCAGAGCAACTTCCTTTCTTAATGGCCCTTCTAAACCCATTTTCCAACTTGAAGCATCCATCCTTTTCACCCAGAACTATACTTTACAGCATTTTGGATACCTCAACACCAAGAAATACTTTTCAAAAGACATTTCAGAGCAAGTTCCTTTGTTAATGTCCCTTCTAAACCCATTTTCCAACTTGAAGCATCCATCCTTTTCCATCAACTTGAAGTATCCATCCTTTTCACCCAGAACTATACTACAGCTTTTTGGATACCTCAACACCAAGAAATACTTTTCAAAAGACATTTCAGAGCAAGTTCCTTTGTTAATGTCCCTTCTAAACCTATTTTACAAGTTGAAGTACCCATCCTTTTCACCCACAACTATACTTTACAGCTTTTTGGATACCTCAACACCAAGAAATACCTTTCAAAAGCCATTTCAGAGCAAGTTCCTTTCTTAATGTCCCTTCTAAACCCATTTTCCAACTTGAAGTACCCATCCTTTTCACCCACAACTTTACTTTACAGCTTTTTGGATACCTCAACACCAAGAAATACTTTTCAAAAGGCACTTCAGAGCAAGTTCCTTTCTTAATGTCACTCCTAAACCCATTTTACAAGTTGAAGTACCCATCCTTTTCACCCACAACTTTACTTTACAGCTTTCTGGATACCTCAACATCAAGAAATACTTTCCAAAAGACATTTCAGAGCAAGTTCCTTTCTTAATGTCCCTCCTAAACCCATTTTCCAACTTGAAGTACCCATCCTTTTCACCCACAACTTTACTTTATAGCTTCTTGGATACCTCAACACCAAGAAATACTTTTCAAAAGGCATTTCAGAGCAAGTTCCTTTCTTAATGTCCCTCCTAAACCCATTTTCCAACTTGAAGTACCCATCCTTTTCACCCACAACTTTACTTTACAGCTTTTTGGATACCTCAACACCAAGAAATACTTTTCAAAAGACATTTCAGAGCAAGTTCTTTTCTTAATGTCCCTCCTAAACCCATTTTACAAGTTAAAGCACCCATCCTTTTCACCCAGAACTTTACTATACAGCTTTTTGGATACCTCAACACTTAGAAATACTTTTCAAAAGACATTTCAGAGCAAGTTCTTTTCTTAATATCCCTCCTAAACCCATTTTACAAGTTAAAGCACCCATCCTTTTCACCCACAACTACACTTTTCACCTTTTTGGATACCTCACCACCATGAAATACCTTTCAAAAGGCATTTCAGAGCAATTTTCTTTCTTAATGTCCCTTCTAAACCCATTTTCCAACTTGAAACACCATCCTTTTCACCCAAACATTACTTTACAGCTCTTTGGATACCTCAACACCAAGCAATACTTTTCAAAGCTTTTCAGAACAAGTTCTTTACGTAATGTCCTTCCTAAACCAATTTTACAAGTTGAAGCATCCATCCTTTTCATCCACAACTTTAAATTACAGCTTTTTGGATACCTCAACACCAAGAAATACTTTCAAAAGGCATTTCAGAGCAAGTTCCTTTCTTAATGTCCCTTCTAAATCCATTTTCCAACTTGAAGCATCCATCCTTTTCACCTACAACTTTACTTTACAGCTCTTTGGATACCTCAACACCAAGCAATACTTTTCAATGGCTTTTCAGAACAAGTTCTTTACGTAATGTCCTTCCTAAACCAATTTTACAAGTTGAAGCATCCATCCTTTTCATCCACAACTTTAAATTACAGCTTTTTGGATACCTCAACACCAAGAAATACTTTTCAAAAGGCATTTCAGACCAAGTTCCTTTCTTAATGTCCCTTCTAAACCCATTTTACAACTTGAAGTACCCATCCATTTCACACACAACTTTACTTTACAGCTTTTTGGTTACCTCAACACCAAGAAATACCTTTCAAAAGGCATTTCAGAGCAATTTCCTTTCGTAATGTCCCTTCTAAACCCATTTTCCAACTTGAAGTACCCATCCATTTCACCCACAACTTTACTTTACAGCTTTTTGAATGCCTCAACACCATGAAATACCTTTCAAAAGGCATTTCAGAACAAGTTCCTTTCTTAATATCCTTCTTAAACCAATTTTACAAATTCTAAATTTTTTCTTAGGAATATTTCAGTAGTGTTTTGTTATGGTTTACAGTGTCACAGTTACATTCTCTTGATTTTTCAAAGTTCATTTTGAATTTCTTTCATTGAAATGCAAGAGTTGGAATATTTCAGTAGTGTTTTGTCGTGGTTTACCTTATCACAGTTACATTTTATTGATTTGTCAAAGTTTATTTTGAATTTCTTTCATTGAAATGCAAGAGTTGGAATATTTCAGTAGTGTTTTGTCGTGGTTTACCTTATCACAGTTACATTTTATTGATTTGTCAAAGTTTATTTTGAATTTCTTTCACTGAAATGCAAGAGTTGGAATATTCAGTAGTGTTTTGTCATGGTTTACCTGTCACAGTCACATTCTATTGATTTGTCAAAGTTCATTTGAATTTCTTTCATTGAAATGCAAGAGTTGGAATAATTCAGTAGTGTTTTGTTATGTTTTACATTGTCACAGTTACATTCTCTTGATTTTTCAAAGTTCATTTTGGTTTTCTTTCGTTGAAATGCAAGAGTTGGAATATTTCAGTAGTGTTTTGTCATGGTTTACCTTGTCACAGTTACATTCTCTTAATTTTTCAAAGTTCATTTTGGTTTTCATTCGTTGAAATGCATGAGTTGGAATATTTCAGTAGTGTTTTGTTGTGGTTTACCTCGTCACAGTTACATTTTCTTGAGTTTTCAAAGTTCATTTTGGTTTTCTTTCGATGAAATGCAAGACTTGGAATATTTCAATTGTGTTTTGTCGTGGTTTACCTTGTCAAAGTTACATTCTCTTAATTTTTCAAAGTCCATTTTGAATTTCTTTCATTGAAATGCAAGAGTTGGAATATTTCAGTAGTGCTTTGTCGTGGTTTACCTTGTCACAGTTACATTCTCTTGATTTTCAATGTTCATTTTGGTTTTCTTTCGTTGAAATGCAAAAGTTGGAATATTTCAATAGTGTTTTGGCGTGGTTTACCTAGTCACAGTTACATTCTCTTAATTTTTCAAAGTCCATTTTGGATTTCTTTCATTGAAATGCATGAGTTGGAATATTTCAGTAGTGTTTTGTCGTGGTTTACCTTGTCACAGTTACATTCTCTTGATTTTCAATGTTCATTTTGGTTTCTTTCGTTGAAATGTAAGAGTTGGAATATTTCAGTAGTGTTTTGTTGTGGTTTACCTTGTCACACTTACCTTCTCTTGATTTTTCAAAGTTCATTTTGGTTTTCTTTCGTTGAAATGCAAGAGTTGGAATATTTCAGTAGTGTTTTGTCGTTGTTTACCTTGTCACAGTTAAATTCTCTTGATTTTTCAAAGTTCATTTTGAATTTCTTTCATTGAAATGCAAGAGTTGGAATATTTCAGTAGTGTTTTGTAGTAGTTTACCTTGTCACACTTACATTCTCTTAATTTTTCAAAGTTCATTTTGGTTTTCTTTCGTTGAAATGCAAGAGTTGGAATATTTCAGTAGTGTTTTGTAGTGGTTTACCTTGTCACAGTTACATTCTCTTAATTTTTCAAAGCTCATTTTGAATTTCTTTCATTGAAATGCAAGAGTTGGAATGTTTTAGTAGTGTTTTGTCGTGGTTTACCTTGTCACAGTTACATTCTCTTAATTTTTTCAAAGTTCATTTTGAATTTCTTTCATTGAAATGCAAGAGTTGGAATATTTCAATAGTGTTTTGTTGTGGTTTACCTTGTCACAGTTACATTCTCTTAATTTTTTAAAGTTCATTTTGAATTTCTTTCGATGAAATGTGAGAGTTGGAATATTTTAGTAGTGTTTTGTTGTGGTTTACCTTGTCACAGTTACATTCTCTTAATTTTTCAAAGTTCATTTTGAATTTCTTTCGTTGAAATGCAAGAGTGGAATATTTCAGTAGTGTTTTGTTGTGGTTTACCTTGTCACAGTTACATTTTCTTGATTTTTCAAAGTTCATTTTGAATTTCTTTCGTTGAAATGCAAGAGGTGGAATATTTCAGTAGTGTTTTGTTGTAGTTTACCTTGTCAAATTCACATTCTCTTGATTTTTCAAAGTTCATTTTGGATTTCTTTCGTTGAAATGTAAGAGTTGGAATATTTCAATAGTGTTCTGTTGGGGTTTACCTTATCACAGTTACGTTTTCTTGATTTTTCAAAGTTCATTTTGAATTTTTTCGTTGAAATGCAAGAGTTGGAATATTTCAGTAGTGTTTTGTTGTGGTTTACCTTGTCACAGTTACATTTTCTTGATTTTTCAAAGTTCATTTTGTATTTCACTCATTGAAATGCAAGAGTGGGAATATTTCAGTGGTGTTTTGCTGTGGTTTACCTTGTCACAGTTACATTCTCTTAATTTTTCAAAGTTCTGAACACACACACAAATTTCTCTTAGAAATAATATTTTTCGTCACTGATAACACTTTTTCTGTTCGAACTAGCAAGTTTTCTACCAAAGATACAAAATTTTTCTTAGAAGTAACATTTTTTGATTGTAATAACAACTTTTCTGTCAGAAGTAGCAAGTTTTGCTTAACACTAACAAACATTATCATCAAAGTAACGATATTTTACTTTAATACTAACATATTTTTACTGAACACACACAAATTTATCTTAGAAATAATATTTTTCATCAATGATAACACTTTTTCTGTTCGAACTAGCAAGTTTTCTACCAAAGATACCAAATTTTTCGTAGAAGTAACATTTTTTATTGTGATAACAACTTTTCTGTCAGAAGTAGCAAGTTTTGCTTAACACTAACAAACCTTCTCATCAAAGTAACAAAATTTTACCTTAATACTAACATACATTTGCTGAACTTACACAAATTTCTCTTAGAAATAATATTTTTCGTCACTGATAACACTATTTCTGTTCGAACTAGCAAGTTTTCTACCAAAGATACCAAATTTTTTCATAGAAGTAACATTTTTTGATTGTGATAACAACTTTTCTATCAGAAGTAGCAAGTTTTGCTTAACACTAACAAACATTCTCATCAAAGTAATGATATTTTACTTTAATACTGACATACTTTTACTGAACACACACAAATTTCTCTTAGAAGTAATATTTTTCGTCAGTGATAACACTTTTTCTAGTCGAACTAGCAAGTTTTCTACCAAAGATACCAAATTTTTTCTTAGAAGTAACATTTTTTGATTGTGATAACAACTTTTCTATCAGAAGTAGCAAGTTTTGCTTAACACTAACAAACATTCTCATCAAAATAATGATATTTTACCTTAATACTAACATACTTTTACTGAACACACACAAATTTCTCTTAGAAATAATATTTTTCGTCAGTGATAACACTTTTTCTGTTCGAACTAGCAAGTTTTCTACCAAAGATACCAAATTTTTTCATAGAAGTAACATTTTTTGATTGTGATAACAACTTTTCTGTCAGAAGTAGCAAGTTTTGCTTAACACTAACAAACATTCTCATCAAAGTAATGATATTTTACTTTAATACTAACATACTTTTACTGAACACACACAAATTTCTCTTAGAAGTAATATTTTTCGTCAGTGATAACACTTTTTCTGGTCGAACTAGCAAGTTTTCTACCAAAGATACCAAATTTTTTCGTAGAAGTAACATTTTTTGATTGTGATAGAATATTTCACTAGTGTTTTATATCTGGGTTGATGTTTGGTTAGGTTAGGTTAGCTAAGTTAGGTTAGGTTAACTAAGTTAGGTTAGGTTAGGTTAGCTAGAAAACATTTCTCCATGTTTAAGTTAGGTTAGGTTAGGTTAGGCTAGATTAAGTTATGTTAGGTTAGGTTAAGTTAGGTTAGGTTAGGTTAGACTAGATTAAGTTATGTTAGGTTAGGTTAAGTTAGGTTAGGTTAGGTTAGTCTACGTACACGCGCGTACGTAGGCTTAGCTAGTAAACATTTATCCATGTTTAAGTTAGGTTAGGTTAGGTTAGGCTAGATTAAGTTATGTTAGGTTAGGTTAAGTTAGGTTAGACTAGATTAAGTTATGTTAGGTTAGGTTAGGTTAGCCTACGTACGCGCGCGTACGTAGGCTAATCTAACCTAACCTAACTTAACCTAACCTAACATAACTTAATCTAGTCTAACCTAGCCTAACCTAACTTAACCTAACCTAACATAACTTAATCTAGCCTAACCTAACCTAACCTAACTTAAACATGGAGAAATGTTTACTAGCTAAGCCTACGTACGCGCGTGTACGTAGACTAACCTAACCTAACTTAAACATGGAGAAATGTTTACTAGCTAACCTAACCTAACCTAACCTAACTTAGTTAACCTAACCTAACTTAGCTAACCTAACCTAACCTAACCAAACATCAACCCAGATATAAAACACTAGTGAAATATTCTCTCACAATCAAAAATGTTACTTCTACGAAAAAAATTGGTATCGTTGGTAGAAAATTTGCTGGTTCGAACAGAAAAAGTGTTATCACTGACGAAAAATATTATTTCTAAGAGAAATTTGTGTGTGTTCAGTAAAAGTATGTTAGTATTAAGGTAAAATATCATTACTTTGATGAGAATGTTTGTTAGTGTTAAGCAAAACTTTCTACTTCTGATAGAAAAGTTGTTATCACAATCAAAAAATGTTACTTCTAAGAAAAAATTTGGTATCTTTGGTAGAAAACTTGCTAGTTCGACCAAAAAAAGTGTTATCACTGACGAAAAATATTATTTCTAAGAGAAATTTGTGTGTGTTCAGTAAAAGTATGTTAGTATTAAAGTAAAATATTACTTTGATGAGAATGTTTGTTAGTGTTAAGCAAAACTTGCTACTTCTGACAGAAAAGTTGTTATCACAATCAAAAATTGTTACTTCTATGAAAAAATTTGGTATCTTTGGTAGAAAACTTGCTAGTTCGAACAGAAACAGTGTTATCAGTGACGAAAAATATTATTTCTAAGAGAAATTTGTGTGTGTTCAGTAAATGTATGTTAGTATTAAGGTAAAATGTTGTTACTTTGATGAGAAGGTTTGTTAGTGTTAAGCAAAACTTGCTACTTCTGACAGAAAAGTTGTTATCAAAATCAAAAATTGTTACTTCTACGAAAAAATTTGGTATCTTTGGTAGAAAACTTGCTAGTTCGAACAAAAAAAGTGTTATCATTGATGAAAAATATTATTTCTAAGAGAAATTTGTGTGTGTTCAGTAAAAGTATGTTAGTATTAAAGTAAAATATCGTTACTTTGATGAGAATGTTTGTTAGTGTTAAGCAAAACTTGCTACTTCTGACAGAAAAGTTGTTATTACAATCAAAAAATGTTACTTCTAAGAAAAATTTGTATCTTTGGTAGAAAACTTGCTAGTTCGAACAGAAAAAGTGTTATCACTGACGAAAAATATTATTTCTAAGAGAAATTTGTGTGTGTGTTCAGAACTTTGAAAAATCAAGAGAATGTAACTGTGACAAGGTAAACCACAGCAAAACACCACTGAAATATTCCAACTCTTGCATTTCAATGAGTGAAATACAAAATGAACTTTGAAAAATCAAGAGAATGTAACTGTGTCAAGGTAAACCATGACAAAACACTACTGAAATATTCCAACTCTTGCATTTCAACAAAAAATTCAAAATGAACTTTGAAAAATCAAGAAAATGTAACTGTGATAAGGTAAACCCCAACAGAACACTATTGAAATATTCCAACTCTTACATTTCAACGAAAGAAATCCAAAATGAACTTTGAAAAATCAAGAGAATGTAACTGTGACAAGGTAAACTACAACAAAACACTACTGAAATATTCCACCTCTTGCATTTCTACGAAAGAAATTCAAAGTGAACTTTGAAAAATTAAGAGAATGTAACTGTGAAAAGGTAAACCATGACAAAACACTACTGAAATATTCCAACTCTTGTATTTCAACGAAAGAAATTCAAAATGAACTTTGAAAAATTAAGAGAATGTAACTGTGACAAGGTAAACCACAACAAAACACTACTGAAATATTCCAACTCTCACATTTCATCGAAAGAAATTCAAAATGAACTTTGAAAAATTAAGAGAATGTAACTGTGACAAGGTAAACCACAACAAAACACTATTCAAATATTCCAACTCTTGCATTTCAATGAAAGAAATTCAAAAGGAACTTTGAAAAAATTAAGAGAATGTAACTGTGACAAGGTAAACCACGACAAAACACTACTAAAATATTCCAACTCTTGTATTTCAATGAAAGAAATTCAAAATGAGCTTTGAAAAATTAAGAGAATGCAACTGTGACAAGGTAAACTACAACAAAACACTACTGAAATATTCCAACTCTTGCATTTCAACGAAAGAAAACCAAAATGAACTTTGAAAAATTAAGAGAATGTAACTGTGACAAGGTAAACTACTACAAAACACTACTGAAATATTCCAACTCTTGCATTTCAATGAAAGAAATTCAAAATTAACTTTGAAAAATCAAGAGAATGTAACTGTGACAAGGTAAACCACGACAAAACACTACTGAAATATTCCAACTCTTGCATTTCAATGAAAGAAATTCAAAATGAACTTTGAAAAATTAAGAGAATGTAACTGTGACAAGGTAAACCATGACAAAACACTACTGAAATATTCTAACTCTTGCATTTCAACGAAAGAAAACCAAAATGAACTTTGAAAAATCAAGAGAATGTAAGTGTGACAAGGTAAACCACAACAAAACACTACTGAAATATTCCAACTCTTACATTTTAACGAAAGAAAACCAAAATGAACATTGAAAATCAAGAGAATGTAACTGTGACAAGGTAAACCACGACAAAACACTACTGAAATATTCCAACTCATGCATTTCAATGAAAGAAATCCAAAATGGACTTTGAAAAATTAAGAGAAAGTAACTGTGACTAGGTAAACCACGCCAAAACACTATTGAAATATTCTAACTTTTGCATTTCATCGAAAGAAATCCAAAATGAACTTTGAAAAATTAAGAGAATGCAACTGTGACAAGGTAAACTACAACAAAACACTACTGAAATATTCCAACTCTTGCATTTCAACGAAAGAAAACCAAAATGAACTTTGAAAAATCTAGAGAACGTAACTGTGACAAGGTAAACCACGACAAATCACTATCGAAATATTCCAACTCTTGCATTTCAGTGAAAGAAATTCAAAATGGACTTTGAAAAATCTAGAGAATGTAAGTGTGACAAGGTAAACCACGACAAAACACTACTGAAATATTCCAACTTTTACATTTCAACGAAAGAAAACCAAAATGAACTTTGAAAAATCAAGAAAATGTAACTGTGATAAGGTAAACCACGACAAAACACTACTGAAATATTCCAACTCTTGCATTTCAATGAAAGAAATTCAAAATGAGCTTTGAAAAATTAAGAGAATGTAACTGTGACAAGGTAAACCACTACAAAACACTACTGAAATATTCCAACTCTTGCATTTCAACGAAAGAAAACCAAAATGAACTTTGAAAAATTAAGAGAATGTAAGTGTGACAAGGTAAACTACTACGGAACACTACTGAAATATTCCAACTCTTGCATTTCAATGAAAGAAATTCAAAATGAACTTTGAAAAATCAAGAGAATGTAACTGTGACAAGGTAAACCACGACAAAACACTACTGAAATATTCCAACTCTTGCATTTCAATGAAAGAAATTCAAAATGAACTTTGAAAAATTAAGAGAATGTAACTGTGACAAGGTAAACCATGAAAACACTACTGAAATATTCCAACTCTTGCATTTCAACGAAAGAAAACCAAAATGAACTTTGAAAAATCAAGAGAATGTAAGTGTGACAAGGTAAACCACAACAAAACACTACTGAAATATTCCAACTCTTACATTTCAACGAAAGAAATCCAAAATGAACATTGAAAATCAAGAGAATGTAACTGTGACAAGGTAAACCACGACAAAACACTACTGAAATATTCCAACTCATGCATTTCAATGAAAGAAATCCAAAATGGACTTTGAAAAATTAAGAGAACGTAACTGTGACTAGGTATACCACGCCAAAACACTATTGAAATATTCCAACTTTTGCATTTCATCGAAAGAAATCCAAAAGGAACTTTGAAAAATTAAGAGAATGTAACTGTGACAAGGTAAACTACAACAAAACACTACTGAAATATTCCAACTCTTGCATTTCAACGAAAGAAAACCAAAATGAACTTTGAAAAATCTAGAGAATGTAACTGTGACAAGGTAAACCACGACAAAACACTATTGAAATATTCCAACTCTTGCATTTCAATGAAAGAAATTCAAAATGGACTTTGAAAAATCTAGAGAATGTAAGTGTGACAAGGTAAACCACGACAAAACACTACTGAAATATTCCAACTTTTACATTTCAACGAAAGAAAACCAAAACGAACTTTCAAAAATCAAGAAAATGTAACTGTGATAAGGTGAACCACGACAAAACACTACTGAAATATTCCAACTCTTGCATTTCAATGAAAGAAATTCAAAATGCACTTTGAAAAATTAAGAGAATGTAACTTTGACAAGGTAAACCACGACAAAACACTACTGAAATATTCCAACTCTTGCATTTCAATGAAAGAAATTCAAAATGAGCTTTGAAAAATTAAGAGAATGTAACTGTGACAAGGTAAACCACTACAAAACACTACTGAAATATTCCAACTCTTTCATTTCAACGAAAGAAAACCAAAATGAACTTTGAAAAGTCAAGAGAATGTAAGTGTGACAAGGTAAACCACGACAAAACACTACTGAAATATTCCAACTCTTGCATTTCAATGAAAGAAATCCAAAATGAACTTTGAAAAATTAAGAGAATGTAACTGTGACAAGGTAAACCATGACAAAACACTACTGAAATATTCCAACTCTTGCATTTCAACGAAAGAAAACAAAATGAACTTTGAAAAGTCAAGAGAATGTAAGTGTGACAAGGTAAACCACAACAAAACACTACTGAAATATTCCAACTCTTACATTTCAACGAAAGAAAACCAAAATGAACATTGAAAATCAAGAGAATGTAACTGTGACAAGGTAAACCACGACAAAACACTACTGAAATATTCCAACTCATGCATTTCAATGAAAGAAATCCAAAATGGACTTTGAAAAATTAAGAGAATGTAACTGTGACTAGGTAAACCACGCCAAAACACTACTGAAATATTCCAACTTTTGCATTTCATCGAAAGAAATCCAAAATGAACTTTGAAAAATTAAGAGAATGTAACTGTGACAAGGTAAACTACAACAAAACACTACTGAAATATTCCAACTCTTGCATTTCAACGAAAGAAAACCAAAATGAACTTTGAAAAATCTAGAGAATGTAACTGTGACAAGGTAAACCACGACAAAACACTACTGAAATATTCCAACTCTTGCATTTCAATGAAAGAAATTCAAAATGAGCTTTGAAAAATTAAGAGAATGTAACTGTGACAAGGTAAACCACTACAAAACACTACTGAAATATTCCAACTCTTGCATTTCAACGAAAGAAAACCAAAATGAACTTTGAAAAATTAAGAGAATGTAAGTGTGACAAGGTAAACTACTACGGAACACTACTGAAATATTCCAACTCTTGCATTTCAATGAAAGAAATTCAAAATGAACTTTGAAAAATCAAGAGAATGTAACTGTGACAAGGTAAACCACGACAAAACACTACTGAAATATTCCAACTCTTGCATTTCAATGAAAGAAATTCAAAATGAACTTTGAAAAATAAGAGAATGTAAGTGTGACAAGGTAAACCATGACAAAACACTACTGAAATATTCCAACTCTTGCATTTCAACGAAAGAAAACCAAAATGAACTTTGAAAAATCAAGAGAATGTAAGTGTGACAAGGTAAACCACAACAAAACACTACTGAAATATTCCAACTCTTACATTTCAACGAAAGAAATCCAATATGAACATTGAAAATCAAGAGAATGTAACTGATACAAGGTAAACCACGACAAAACACTACTGAAATATTCCAACTCATGCATTTCAATGAAAGAAATCCAAAATGGACTTTGAAAAATTAAGAGAACGTAACTGTGACTAGGTATACCACGCCAAAAACACTATTGAAATATTCCAACTTTTGCATTTCATCGAAAGAAATCCAAAAGGAACTTTGAAAAATTAAGAGAATGTAACTGTGACAAGGTAAACTACAACAAAACACTACTGAAATATTCCAACTCTTGCATTTCAACGAAAGAAAACCAAAATGAACTTTGAAAAATCTAGAGAATGTAACTGTGACAAGGTAAACCACGACAAAACACTATTGAAATATTCCAACTCTTGCATTTCTATGAAAGAAATTCAAAATGGACTTTGAAAAATCTAGAGAATGTAAGTGTGACAAGGTAAACCACGACAAAACACTACTGAAATATTCCAACTTTTACATTTCAACGAAAGAAAACCAAAACGAACTTTCAAAAATCAAGAAAATGTAACTGTGATAAGGTGAACCACGACAAAACACTACTGAAATATTCCAACTCTTGCATTTCAATGAAAGAAATTCAAAATGCACTTTGAAAAATTAAGAGAATGTAACTTTGACAAGGTAAACCACGACAAAACACTACTGAAATATTCCAACTCTTGCATTTCAATGAAAGAAATTCAAAATGAGCTTTGAAAAATTAAGAGAATGTAACTGTGACAAGGTAAACCACTACAAAACACTACTGAAATATTCCAACTCTTTCATTTCAACGAAAGAAAACCAAAATGAACTTTGAAAAGTCAAGAGAATGTAAGTGTGACAAGGTAAACCACGACAAAACACTACTGAAATATTCCAACTCTTGCATTTCAATGAAAGAAATCCAAAATGAACTTTGAAAAATTAAGAGAATGTAACTGTGACAAGGTAAACCATGACAAAACACTACTGAAATATTCCAACTCTTGCATTTCAACGAAAGAAAACAAAATGAACTTTGAAAAGTCAAGAGAATGTAAGTGTGACAAGGTAAACCACAACAAAACACTACTGAAATATTCCAACTCTTACATTTCAACGAAAGAAAACCAAAATGAACATTGAAAATCAAGAGAATGTAACTGTGACAAGGTAAACCACGACAAAACACTACTGAAATATTCCAACTCATGCATTTCAATGAAAGAAATCCAAAATGGACTTTGAAAAATTAAGAGAATGTAACTGTGACTAGGTAAACCACGCCAAAACACTACTGAAATATTCCAACTTTTGCATTTCATCGAAAGAAATCCAAAATGAACTTTGAAAAATTAAGAGAATGTAACTGTGACAAGGTAAACTACAACAAAACACTACTGAAATATTCCAACTCTTGCATTTCAACGAAAGAAAACCAAAATGAACTTTGAAAAATCTAGAGAATGTAACTGTGACAAGGTAAACCACGACAAAACACTATTGAAATATTCCAACTCTTGCATTTCAATGAAAGAAATTCAAAATGGACTTTGAAAAATCTAGAGAATGTAAGTGTGACAAGGTAAACCACGACAAAACACTACTGAAATATTCCAACTTTTACATTTCAACGAAAGAAAACCAAAATGAACTTTGAAAAATCAAGAAAATGTAACTGTGATAAGGTAAACCACGACAAAACACTACTGAAATATTCCAACTCTTGCATTTCAATGAAAGAAATTCAAAATGAGCTTTGAAAAATTAAGAGAATGTAACTGTGACAAGGTAAACCACTACAAAACACTACTGAAATATTCCAACTCTTGCATTTCAACGAAAGAAAACCAAAATGAACTTTGAAAAATTAAGAGAATGTAAGTGTGACAAGGTAAACTACTACGGAACACTACTGAAATATTCCAACTCTTGCATTTCAATGAAAGAAATTCAAAATGAACTTTGAAAAATCAAGAGAATGTAACTGTGAAAAGGTAAACCACGACAAAACACTACTGAAATATTCCAACTCTTGCATTTCAATGAAAGAAATTCAAAATAAACTTTGACAAATCAATAAAATGTAACTGTGATAAGGTAAACCACGACTAAACACTACTGAAATATTCCAACTCTTGCATTTCAATGAAAGAAATTCAAAATGAACTTTGAAAAATCAAGAGAATGTAACTGTGACACTGTAAACCATAACAAAACACTACTGAAATATTCCTAAGAAAAAATTTAGAATTTGTAAAATTGGTTTAAGAAGGATATTAAGAAAGGAACTTGTTCTGAAATGCCTTTTGAAAGGTATTTCATGGTGTTGAGGCATTCAAAAAGCTGTAAAGTAAAGTTGTGGGTGAAATGGATGGGTACTTCAAGTTGGAAAATGGGTTTAGAAGGGACATTAAGAAAGGAAATTGCTCTGAAATGCCTTTTGAAAGGTATTTCTTGGTGTTGAGGTAACCAAAAAGCTGTAAAGTAAAGTTGTGTGTGAAATGGATGGGTACTTCAAGTTGTAAAATGGGTTTAGAAGGGACATTAAGAAAGGAACTTGCTCTGAAATGCCTTTTGAAAAGTATTTCTTGGTGTTGAGGTATCCAAAAAGCTGTAATTTAAAGTTGTGGATGAAAAGGATGGATGCTTCAACTTGTAAAATTGGTTTAGGAAGGACATTACGTAAAGAACTTGTTCTGAAAAGCCATTGAAAAGTATTGCTTGGTGTTGAGGTATCCAAAGAGCTGTAAAGTAAAGTTGTAGGTGAAAAAGATGGATGCTTCAAGTTGGAAAATGGGTTTAGAAGGGAAATTAAGAAAGGAAATTGCTCTGAAATGCCTTTTGAAAAGTATTTCTTGGTGTTGAGGTAACCAAAAAGCTGTAAAGTAAAGTTGTGGGTGAAGTGGATGGGTACTTCAAGTTGTAAAATGGGTTTAGAAGGGACATTAAGAAAGGAACTTGCTCTGAAATGCCTTTTGAAAAGTATTTCTTGGTGTTGAGGTATCCAAAAAGCTGTAATTTAAAGTTGTGGGTGAAAAGGATGGATGCTTCAACTTGTAAAATTGGTTTAGGAAGGACATTACGTAAAGAACTTGTTCTGAAAAGCCATTGAAAAGTATTGCTTGGTGTTGAGGTATCCAAAGAGCTGTAAAGTAAAGTTGTGGGTGAAAATGATGGTGCTTTAACTTGTAAAATGGGTTTAGGAGGGACATTAAGAAAAGAACTTGCTCTGAAATGTCTTTTGAAAAGTATTTCTTGGTGTTGAGGTATCCAAAAAGCTGTATAGTAAAGTTCTGGGTGAAAAGGATGGTGCTTTAACTTGTAAAATGTAACACAACTGCTGTGTCTCTTGTTTTTCTTTTCTTTTTTTTTCCCAAAGAGGTGGCCTTACTGATTAAAAGTTTGTGCATAATCATAAACAGGCCCAGATTTACCAATAGGCCCGGGCATAGCGCCAAGGGCGCCGGCAGAAAATTTTCCAGGGAGGGCCATACGCCAAAATATTAGTGGTGGTAGGGTGACATTTTTAGGGTAGGGTAGGGTGATATATATATATATATATATATATATATATATATATATATATATATATATATATATATATATATATATATATATATATATATATATATGTATATATATATATATATATATATATATATAATATATATATATATATATATATATATATATATATATATATATATATACATATATATATATATATATATATTATATATATATATATATATATATATATATATATATATATATATATATATATATATATATATATAATATATATATATAATATATATATATATAATATATATATATATATATATATATATATATATATATATATATATATATAATATATATATATATATATACATATATATACATATATATTGGTATCAGTTCCGTTTTTAGAGTTTAGGTTACTATTAAGCCGTATCGCTCCCTACTTAAAGTTCGTTACCACGAACTGTTTGAATATAAAATAAAAATATTAAAATCCAAATTTTTGGTTTTTAGGTCGTTGATGAGAAATCTGAAAAATAAGCCGCAATATGGCTGTTCCGTATCAAAATATAGTAGGATGAAATTTTTTCCGGAATGGACTTTGATTTTCCCACATTTTGATATTTTACGGTTTTGGAAGTAACTGTTTTCAAATTCGAAGCTGAAACGGCAACTTCAGCCTGGTCGAATAAAATCCAGCATTCAGCATGCATAGCTCGCGGTTCGAATACAATTCTGAGCAGGCCAGGATTTATGTGCACAATGCCACAATGCCACAGGTGCACAATGCCATGGGGATGCACTAAATTATCACCGAGTGATTTTTTTCTTAACAAAAACTGGACTGATGTGATTTATCACCAAAGTTTACTCCGCCGCCCCACTGCCTATTCACATAAAAGTGATTTCGGTACTTGTGTCTTATAGCCACCACACTTAAGTTCTATTGCGAAGTGAAGTTTGGTTAATGCTAATGAAATACAACAAAATATTTTGAGAATATAATACCTTATCAACAAAATTATGAATACTACAATAAATTCCTTATGGAAGGGGAATCGCCCAGACCACATTATATTAAATACTCAACCTAAACTAACATAATCAAAATACCAACTAAATATTTAATTAAAATATAGCTACAATGTAGTTTCCCACCAAGCCGAAGCTAATATTGTCTGGTATAAAGACCATGAAAACCGGTTATTGTCTCATGTTCGCGATAAAGGATCTTAAATGTGGTAAGACAAAAGTATCGTGATTTCCAAACAACACAGGAATTCCGTGGTCACTCATAAACTGTCAGATGTCTCCCAAGAATGGCAGCGGAGAGTTCGGTATAGGGTTGCCACCCGACGAAAAAAATCACTAGATTCTTGGGAAATGAATCACTAAATTAGTACATAAATCACTAGATTATTGAATAGAAATCACTAGAATTATAATAAGCTTTATCTTTGTAATTAATAGTTGTTTTATTTGTTTACCATGTTCTATACAGGCGCATCTACAGGAAGGGGAAAAATTACCCCCCTGGATGTGGAAAAATATCTTTAGATTGACGTTTTGGTTTTTCTCAAGCGAAAATTTTGAAAAATGTCTTGTTTGCATCAATATGCAGAAACTCTAACAAAATCCTTGCTTCCTCCCTGTATTTTCCGGAATTCGTATCATTGGCTTATACCCCAATTACCGAAAATTTGTTATCGGTGATCTAATCGAAATATGTGTTTTTTCTTTTTAATTTTCCTTATCGATTCAAAACTTCATTTTTTTTTAAATATAATTTTTTTTTCTTTTTACGCAAGTTGAGCTGGTATAATTACTGGGACACCAGCGACAATTTTGAAAATTTCCTTTTTATATTTTTATGGGAAAAATTTATCCCACCCTTCACAAATTTCGATAAGAATTGGTCTTATTGCTTCTTTAGTAAAAAAAAAAGAGGTACTTGTTAATTAGACGGTGCACACCCAAGAAGTAAAGTTACGTTAATCCTAATGAAATATGCCAAAATATGATCAAATATAATACTTACTTTATATCTAATAATATAATTATATTATATTTATATTATATTATAACAATATATTCTGGGCTAAATATTTGCACACTAGGGGGCTTGGGGGTAAAGTAACCTAACCTTACCCCCCTAATGTGCAAATATGTAGCCCAAGTTATACAAGTCCGATGTATTCTGTCACCCGTTGTTTGTCTTTGTGGCTATGACACTGGTTTTCATAGATCGTACATTATCCGTATTATCCTTAGTATACTTTCATTCCCAGACCTATCCTCGGGGCCTGTGGGGGTCATATTAAATCTAAAGGTATAATTTTGGAACCTTTCCCCTATACTAAACAGAATGGCTGTCTCAAACTTGCGATCAAGCAATTTTTGGGGAAAAAGGGGAGGTTGGAGGGGGGCTAGTGTCTGTCCGATTTTTTTCTTCAAATAAAAGTGACACTAGAAATTTTAATTTCTGTTCAAATGAGCCTTCTCCCGATGTTCTGGGGCAGTTGGTTCAAAACAAACGTCCCTGGGAAAAACAAACAAACAAATTAACACGTATTCGTGATTTGTTTTCTGGCAACTAATACAAAATTAAACACTTTTGAAGATAGGGACTTGAAACCTCTACAGTATCCCTAGGGTTCTCTGATACACCAAATCTAATGGTTTAATTTCAATTAAAATTCTTTGACTTTTAGTGGGTGTTTCCTCCCTCTTTCAGGCAAATTTTCGCAGTTTCTTAGCCTTTTATGGGTAAAACTAAGCTTAATGAAAAATGGGCTATATAATTTTTAGATCATTCATTTTGTAGAACAATAGATTTCCTATGGATTCTTGTTGATGGATAGAATCCATTAACAAGAAATTGACTTTATAAGAAATTGACTTTCACCCTGAAATCAACCTCACTTCAGGGTGAACAAAGATTACTCAAAAATACTATAAGCTATGTCACCTTTTTTGTCTATTTTAAGGGATTACAAATAAATGGGAATTTATTTGTAAGAAAACGTCAAAAAACAATTCTGGAAAAAAATATTAACCACCTAAAACCACCTAAACCACCTAAAATGTCATCCTACCACCACTAATATTTTGGCGTATGGCCCTCCCTGGAAAATTTTCTGCCGGCGCCCTTGGCCCTATGCCCGGGCCTATTGGTAAATCTGGGCCTGTTTATGATTATGCACAAACTTTTAATCAGTAAGGCCACCTCTTTGGGAAAAAAAAAGAAAAACAAGAGACACAGCAGTTGTGTTACCTATGCAAAATACGATTTTCTCCAATTTTAAACATGGGGAGCCGTAAACCTTCAGTTAAGGGCTATAGACTATGACAAACCGATTGAATATCTTATAATTTACATTATCCAACATTTCGACCTTCTTTGCGAAAAAAATTATGTCATGTGGCACACAATGGCAGTGAACGGCACTTTATGTAATGCAATGTCTTCTTTTTACTTAAAATGGGCACTAGATATAGTGACTAACCTTCAAATGAACCCTCTTCAAATATTCTGCGCTAACCAGTTCGATATGGTCACTTCTGTGGAAAAAAAAGGACATACATGAGTGCTACCTATGCAAAAATGTGATTTCAATTGTTGTTGAAGCAGGATTATTATCTAAAAAATAAATTCAATAAATTATTAAATAAATTATTTATCTATAATTTATCAAAACTATAGATATATTTTTAGACAAGCCCTGGGTTAACTCGCGCAAGAAAAGGCTGATACGCAAACGCAACAGGTTCCATAAAAGGGATAGATAGGCGAAGCTTCCAAGCTGAGAAATCAAGTAGTCTATGAATGTAGGTTGGCTGAGAAGTCCTACGGTTCGAAAATGAACGAGTTGATGACCACAAACCCAGCCGGTTACTATAAAGGAATACAGCTTCTCACTGGCTCCTCTATAAGGCAAAGTGTAAACGTATACAACTAATCTGAGAATAAGCTCGACGCAAACGCTATTAATAAGTATTTTGCGAGTATTTGCAGAAGCAATCCACCAATTTCCAGTGTTCCCCCTTTGCTGTTCCGTCTGAAATATCTGTGATTTTCCCTCACGAAGTTGCGAAGGTTCTTGAGAGACTTGACCCCAATAAGGCAATTTACCCTGGAGACATTCCAGCAACCCCGTATAAAGAAAACGCAGCCTTTCTAGCTGAATCTAGTGACTGCCATTTTAAACCAATGTCTGTTGAGTGGTACCTTTCCGGATGATTTAAAAGCAGTCATAACGCCAATACCTAAGGTCTCGAATCCAAAAGGGGTGAGTGACCTATGGCCTATATCTTTGACCCTATTGTATCTAAATTTTTCGAACATTTTCTAAAGAAATGGTTACTAGAAGATTTCTGTGATAAAATAGATCCTTGTCAGTATGAATTTATCAAAGAATCTAGCACAGTACATTATCTCATCAAAATTGTGGAAGAAGCCCTGGAGCATCTAGAAAATAAAGATGCATTTGTAGAAATATTGCAAGCAGACTTTTAGTTTTTTACACGTTTATAGTTTACATGTTTACAGTTTATAGTTTTTTATACAGACAACACCAGTGTGTTAGTGCTGATGGGGTACAATTGGATTTTCTTGAGCTTTTCTGTGGATACCCCAAGGTACAAAAACGGTACCTGTTTTATTTTTAATTCTGTGTAACAAAATTGCGACTTGGCATGAAAACAGAGCGAAGTTTGCAGATGATTATCATTGCCGATACTTCAGAAGCTAGGATCCATGATTAGTACGGATGGCATAATTTACCGTTTGGAGGCTGACTGGGAAGAAAAACGGCTTTCAATTAATAGGAAAAAGTTAGCACTTATGAGAGTCTCGTTTTTGCAGAAAGAAGTTCCTAGCCAAAGTGATATAAATGTGGCAATTGTAAACAATATGAAAATTTTAGGTGTGACTTTTAACTGAAGAATGTCATGGATGTATCATGTAAATAATTATACTAAGAAGGCGAAAATAGCATTGTGTAATCAGCGATTACACAATTCGGCGGTTACAATTGGGCGATTCGGTTTTAGTCATTTTTCACTGTTGAATTTTCATAAATTGTACATTCGGAGTATTTTAGAGTATTTTTGACATCCACGGCTAAGTAAAGAGCAGAGAAATGACCTTGAGAATGTGCAGAAACCAGCTACCCGTGTGATATTAGGTCCGGAATTCACGAATTATGAGGACAGCCTTACCATTTATCATGTGTATGAAGGACAACCTAGAAGGACTTGATGCCAGGCAACACCAGCTTACGATGGCCTTTTGAACAGAAGCTTTTAGAGTCAAGCAGGCATCGAGGCTTGATCCCTGAACCGGCATGAACAGGGTGCAGTACAAGGCACCAGAACAAATTGGAGCCTTGTAAGCCCGCGGTTACCAACCGATACAGATTGTCTTTTCGACAATATATTGTGTCTCATTTTAATAAGTAAGTGAGAAGGGAGACATAGACATTGACATATACATAGACATTTTTACTTTACCAAAAAAAATATTCAACAAACATCAGAAATAGCTAGATAACCACATTAAGATTTTAAAAAATCCTGTTGGTGGCTGTATCTTCTAACCGCCCTTTAATCAAAAATAAATAAAAACAATAATAATTATTAATAAATTCTTATTTTTGTCAAAAAAAAAGAAAGTAAGGAGAAAAAAAGTCAAGAAAACAATTTACATTGTCACGCTCTAACCATCCTCCCCCTTCCCTCTTCCTCCCCCCTTCACTCTTCCTCCCCCCAATCTCCAAAAATTATCCTCCTTTTTAAAAAAAATTCTTTAACTTTTTCTTAAATGAAACTAAGTTATCGGCCGCTCTAATACTATCCGGGAGACCATTCCATACCGAAACACCTATGTTCCGTAAAGCAAAACTTGACCTTGTTGAATGTCGGATCTCACTGACCAAATGGTCAACATTTCGTGTAGAATATTCATGGTAGAGAGAATTGCGGGAAAATACATTCCAAAAGTACTCAGGAGATAACATATTCAGACACTTGATAGACAAAACACTGATAACTGATAATCACGCTGCTGCCCAACATTCAGAATGCCAAATTTTTTGTAAGATTGGGCAGTGCTTTCACAATGGCACATCTCTCTGAGTACTCTGATTGCTTTATTCTAACAATTTGTATCCTTTTATAGTTGCCTATGAAATTACTGGCCCATACCGAGCATCCGTACCCAATATAAGGGTCTACAATAGCGCTGTAAATGAGCTTGAGGGTTGACAGAGGAAAGGTATGCTTCAGTTTTCTCAGTATCCCGAGTCCTCTGGCAGCTTTAGCTGATACTATCTCACTGTGTTTTTTTCCAGCTGAGATTGCAGTCGATATGAAAACCCAAGTAACGGAGGTCATATACTTGTTGAATAGCCTCAGAGGCATACACAACTACCTAATCCAGTGGGGAAATAGTCCCAGTTCTGCTAAAAATCATGTAACTGGTTTTCTTTGCATTAACAGCGAAGCAACTCACACTCACAAATACGCGGAGACACTGAAGTGCATGGTTATCTTTTTCAACAGCTTCTTGAACAGACCTTCCAAGAACAGTCATAGCTGTATCATCAGCAAATGAAGTAACAACACCATCACTTATATAATACCGCAATGTATCTACGTAAACTAAGAACAAGAGAGGTCCCAGAACGGAACCCTGCGGCACACCACAAGCAACAGGCATCAATTCACTGACAATATCTTTGTGCACAACACTTATAGACCGACCGAAAAGATAAGATTCAAACCAACTTAGAGCACTATTTTTAATTCCAGGACTTTTTAACCGCTTCAAAAGTATATTAAAATTAACTGTATCGGACGCTTTCTTCAAATCAATAAATACTGTTAAAGGAACTAAATTTCTTTCAAATCCATTATTCAAATTATCTAAAAAGTGATGCATTGCGTGCAACGTTGAGTGACGCTTTCTGAAACCCAATTGACTATCACAAGTAAATCCAAAAGAATCTAAATAAGAATAAACTTGGGAACAAATAACTTTTTCAAAATCTTAGAAAATAAAGGTAAAATTGATATTGGTCTATAGTTTGACAACTCATTCTTGTCACCTCCTTTGTGAAGTACAATCACTTTAGCTTATTTTAACGCACGTGGAAAGTCACCTTTTCTCATTGATAGGTTCACTAGGCATAGGAGAACCGGTAGGAGGTAAGCACTTACAACTTTAAACGCCTTAAGGTTAAGTCCATCCATTCCAGCAGAGTTTGACTTAATCGACTTGACAGCCTTACTTACGTCATTCAAATTACTCTCAACAAAACTAAAAGACTGAAATTCACCTCGGTTGTCAAGAAATTCCTGTTCCGAAAACTGGTCACTATTCTTTCCTGCCTCGCTAGAAATATCACTACCAATTCTAGAGAAATATTTGCAAAATTCATTTGTAATATCCTTCTCATTATGGACACTATGATCGTTAATTTCCACTTTTTCTGGGAAATCTGAAGATTTGCCAGTACCGAGCACATTCTTTATAGTTTGCCACGCACCTTGTGTATCACCTTTGTGTTGTCCAAACTTATCAGAATAAAACTGTTTCATTGCAGTTCTGTGAAGGGAATTTACTTTATTTCGAACCTTACGAAATGCTTCCCAACTACTATCAGACTCACAATTCAGGTATGCCTTAAAAAGGTCATCCCTCACTTGCATTAGGTCAGTAATTTTATCGGTAATCCATGGCTTAGGGGGGGGGGGGTTCTCTTTCTTTTCTGGATCTCAAGAACAGGACAGCACCTATCATAGATTGGACCAAGAATATCCATAAATTTATCAAATGCTCGACACAGATCATCATTAATATCCGTCACTTCTTGCCAAGACAGCACACTCTTTTCATCCTTGAACTTCTTCAGATTCTCGGCCTTCATCTCCCGTGAGAGATATTTCTCTTTAGCTATTTTAGGCTTCGAGATTGATCTGATCGTACAAACTGATGGGAGATGATCCGAACCTGGAGTAACTGACACGCCTGAATGGCATTGTGCGATGAGGTCAGACGAAGCAAATATATTATCAATTAAAGTTGCCGAATGTTCTGTAATCCTTGTCGGAATAGTAACAGTTGGGCAGTAGCCATGACAAAACATCAAGTTCAAAAAATCTAAATTAGGGCCGGTCAGTTTCAGCAGATCGAAGTTGAAATCACCAATAAAAACACACTCACGATTTCTTCGAAGCACATTAGTCATAAACTGCTCAAAATCCCCCAAAAAATCAACCGGCGTAGCACTAGGCGGCCGATAAACCGAAGATATCAAAATCTTTCTTTTATGAATCTGGGCTTCAATAGATAATTTTTCCAGCTTACCCTCATTCCAATAACAAAAATCATTCAGAACTGTAAAATTAATACCATTCTTCACAAGAAACGCCAAACCTCCTCCCCTCATTACTGTCGTTGATTTGCCAACAATTTGATACCCTGGAAAAAAATGTGACGAGAGAAAATTCTCCTGAGTAAAAAAAGATTCACAAATCCCAAGAATATCAATATTATCTTTAAAAATTTCAAGAAAATTATTAACATCATGGTGGTTAGAAGATACATGACAGTTCCACTGAGCCACTTTAAGCCCTGACATACTACGAATATCAAAATCACTAGCAGCGGAATATAGGTATTTACTTCGGTGAAGCGGACCAAAAACATGGCCAGTTAGATCACTGGCTATAGGTACCGACAGAAGATTCTCAATACGAAACGGTTTACTCTGTAGAAGTTCCAGTCGGGAGCTGGAATAATTTTTATTCATATTGCCGACAGACATCTGAAGAAAAATAACAGAAATCTTACAATAAAAGGCGTTTTCCACTCATCGACATGCAACACAATTTTAATCAAATACTTTAATACCGGTAAAGAGACAATTAGAAATCCGCGAGACAAAATTTTTACCAAAATATAAACACGCGTTGCATGTCGGTTACCGTGGAAAACCCCTCCGATCACAGAAAAAAAAGAACAGAAAAAAACAAAGTAAAAAAAAAAAAAAAAAAAAAAAAAAAAAAAAAAAAAAAAAAAAAAAAAAAAAAAAAACATGCACTATATAAGATCGTCAATCTACCAGATACGCTGGATCGGGGCAGTATCAGTTTCACGCACAAAATGCGGCCTTGATCGGACCAGAAACTACGATTTCCATAATTATCTCTCGAAGCGCTCAAAAGATCACGCTTTCGTTTTGTGAGATTCTCGGCTACAAATAGCCCTGTGCCACTAAGCTTTTTTTTTTGCTTTAAAAACATGACGGGCTATTTCTTTAGATTGAAACTGCACGAGAACAGGGGCAACTTTATCTGGTCTTTGATCATTATTCGATCCAACACTAAACCGCTGAATACCGACTATGTCTGAATCAGTAACATTAGTCAGACCCATCTTCACGAACAACACGTGTTTCATAGCATCACGTACACTCTGCGAGGAAATCTGCTTGACCCCGTTAAAAAGCAGGGAATCGTTTCTCCCTTCCTGCTCAATGTCGGCTAGTTTGAGCTCAAGCTGGTTAACGCGGTTTTGTAGCAAGTCGATCATGTGCATGCAGGTTTTCAGATGCTTTTCGATCAGTTCAAACTTAGGCTGAAACTCAACATGAACCACATCATAGATTTCAGAGACCATTGTTTCAACCGGATATTTAGCATGAATGTTAGCTGCAGTTTGCGAGGTCGATTTATTCAGCTTTTCATTAATTTTCCTCTCAATTTCCTTCGCTAGATTTTGCATAGTAGCCGCAAGTCTCTGTAGCAACCACAAGGCTACGGAGATCAGCAGTGGGACCTGATAACTGACTATCTGCTGCCGAACCTTGCCCTTTTTTAAAAAACTGCCGGTAAACATCGGGATGATTTTTTAGTTCATCAAACGCATAATTTACACCCTTAGTTTTCTTCGTTGACGCATCCTTCATACTCTCATCAAAACTAAGTAAACTAGCGACTGGTATAAGCTGACGATCGTGTTTTTTCCCATAGCAGAAAACAACAAATTTGCAGTCACCGGTATTCGTCTTCATTTCCTCTAGGATTCGAACCGGCCAGAGGGGATAACCAGCAAACTTGGCAAGGAATAAATCACCGATTTCAACATTCGCAGGATCCATGATGGCAGTAAGAAGTGTCAGGAAGCAGCAGGAAGTATCAGGAGGCAGCAAAATTTGATTAGCAACAGATAAAGATAATGAAAAGAAACTTATCTTTCAGTGGGCAGGCCCACGGATGGCATTGGCTATCACCTTATTGGTCGGTGGCCCGATGGACCGTGGAGACCTGCTGACAATTAACCACCGTACTCTGACACCCAGAACACCGTCCACAAGTCGTATCCAATTATCTTAATTTGAAACACCAAATAATTCAATCTATCACAGCGGACTCTAGATGCACTTGGCCAGTCTATTATCACACAGAGACGATGACGGCACAACCATTTAATCCGCTTTGCATAATTTTGCGACTACACAGAATGAATGCTGGCGAGGTACAGCTAACAAAACCTGTTGGAAGTGCCGGTACCCAAGTCGCCTTTCCCCAGCAATTTAAGGATCAATATCCGGCTGGTACCGATACGGCTCTTGTGTTTGTTCCCGCTCTCTTCTGCACAGGCTGTCACTGAATTAGCGAAAAAATAATGAAATTTGGCTATTAGATTATTTTATTTGCCTCCAGGGTTGAAACAATCCACCCCTCCCCCAACCCAGCCTCCAGAAAAAGGCTATAAGTTATACAATTTGCCTATTGTTAACGTAAAAGGATTTTTATTAAAAAAGGGCACGTTTGATGTTTGGTCTTCAAAAAGTCTCAGGGTACATAGGTGAAACTTTAAAAAAATGTTGAAAGGGATACCGAACACAATCAAAACACTCTATGTGCTTACTGGTTGAGACATGGAACATTAGCAATATCTAAAGAACGACTGAGGGTATTAAGTTGAAAGTTTCAAGACATATTGAGGAGATTTTGGGGTAACGAGGGCCTCCGCCTCTTTGCGATTTTTAGATGCGTCATCTGCTCAACACGTCAAAATTTTGGAATAGTCATTTTGTGTAAACTAGTCATAAGGTGTAATAGCTATACTTCCAGGAATGCCATGCCCCAATAGCCCCGAGAAAAGGATTGTAAATTATGCAATTTGCCCATTGTTTACGTGCAGGATTTAACCTTTAGAAAAAGGGAAATATTTGATTCTGGGTGTATTCAAAAAGACTAAGGGAATTGAGGTGAAACATTGGAGAATGTTGAAGCATATGTTACACTAAATCAAAAGGTACTAAGCGCATCCAGTTTATCTGCAAAATTTTAAGAACGGTTTGGGTATTAAATTAAAACTTGCAGGTCATGTTGGGGAGGGGGAGGGTATTGAAAAGTAGGTGGAAGGCCACCAGCCCCCTCCCATGCCTTTTTATTGCAATTCTTCCAAGAATATTGATCAAAATTTTGAATCTTGTTCAAAATAGTCAAAAGCTCAAATAGCTAGGACACACTGTATGCATGTTGATTGTTGGAAGGACGTACCATCAATATCTAAAGAACGGCAAGGGGTATTAATTTAAAAACTTCAAGGGATTTTGAAGAGCTATTGGGAAGTAGCCAGCCCCCATTGACCTTTTTAGATGCTCCTTCCCCTTATCATTGATCAAAATTTCGGAAAAGTGATTTATTTTGCTATGATTGTTTATTTAATTTCTGTTCGTTTTGGCTGTCATTTATTCTTTAATAGTAATTTTATTAGTAAGTATCTTTAATAGTATCTTTAACAATAGTATCTTTAATAGTAAGTTGAAAATTTCAGGTGATGTTGAAGAGCTATTAGAAAGTAGCCAGCCCGCCTTGACCTTTTTAGATGCTCCTTCCCCTTATCATTGATAAAAATTTCGTAAAACCGATTTTTATTTTCAAAACTGTCAAAAGGTCTAGTAACTATGCCTCCAGGGATGTAATTCCCCCGAAGCCCCCGGTAAGGATTATAAATTGTGCAATTTGCCCTTTTTTACATGCAGGATTCATGATTATGAAAAAGGAAGAATTTTTATTCTAGGTGTGTTCGAAAAGGTTAAGGATATTAATGTGAAACTTGGGGAATATTGAGGGGCATGTTAAACTAAATCAAAAGATACTATGTGCATCGTGTTCATCAGAATGCTGTATCTAAAATATTGCAACAGCTGAGGAGATTAAGTTTGAACTTTCAGAGCGCGTTGAACAAGATGTTAAAAGTGGTCGAAGGGCAACCAAACTCCCTCCCGTTCTCTTTTAGCTGTCATC
This sequence comes from Artemia sinica, assembly GCA_027921565.1. Lineage (NCBI taxonomy): Eukaryota > Metazoa > Arthropoda > Branchiopoda > Anostraca > Artemiidae > Artemia > Artemia sinica. The sequence goes on along the minus strand of CM051257.1, from coordinate 70,463,737 downwards.
CCTCCAAAGACATCTGATAAAAATTTTAGAATTGCCTTCTCGTTCAGGCTAGTCGATAAAGCAAAATAACTAACCTCCGGGGATGACTTAACCCCCACAGCCCCTAGGGAAAGCGTTGTAAGTTATATAAGTGGGCCATTGTTTATATACAAGGTTGGCTATTGGGTAAATAAGGCAAGTTGGATCCCAAATCTCCAAAAAGGCTAAGAATATTAAGGCAAAACTTTTAGAAAATGCTGAAGGTGATGTCAAACAAAATCGAAACACATTACTTGTGGTAAGGTTTTCGAGAGGACACAGCAGAAATATCTAAGGAACGGCTAAGGATGTTAAGTTGACACTTTAAGGGCATGTTCGGAGGCATGTTGAAAAAGGAGCGAAGGGTAGCTACCCCTCCCCACTCTTGCCCTTTTACATTCTCTCCTTAACACTGATAGATATCTTAAATAGAAATTTTACTCGAAATAGTCACAACATCTAACAGGTAACCTTCTGGGGATGTCATACCCCCCTCAGCCCCCGAGGCAAAAAATGTAAATTGTGTAATTTGACCATTTTTTACATGCAGAATTTTTCATTAGGAAAGGGGAAATGTTTGATCCTGCATGTGTCCAAAAAGGCTAAGGATATTGAGACAAAATTTTGGGAGATATTCAGGAGCACGTTGAGCTATATCAAAAGAAACCATATGCATCCAAGTTATCAAAAAGGCCTATCTGCAATATCTTAAGAACAGGTAAAGGTATTAAATTGAAACTTATAGGGCCACTACTACTACTGCTGCTAATAAGGCTGCAAATGAGACTAGTTGTGACTGAAACCAGTCACAACAAAAAAAATTAATTTAAAAACTTTACGAAAAAGAAATTTTTCAAAGAAAAGTAAAGAGCTATATTAAACTTAAGACCAGCAGAAATATTCTTGTTATAATTCAAACTCAAAATGATCAAATGCTACTATCAAAGAATAAATTTGACCCAAAACGAACAGAAATTAAATAAACGAACACAGCAAAAAACATATTACAGTTACTATTATAAATTAATAGATAAATCTTAAAACGAGTAAAACTTGAATTGAGTGTGCAAATCAAACTTAAAAACTAACAAAAATAACTAGAAACAAAATTTTGGCTGCTGCCTCCTTCCCTAATTGTAAAAGTCTAAAGCCAATTGCATCATTTGCACTTTATTGAAAACGAATTATGTTGCAAAAATTTTCTTTTATGGTTACAATGTTGAAGATAAAAATAAAAATTATAGCGAAATAAAATCTTGCACTGCTGAACTTCCCGCAATTAATATAATTGCATAGCAAATATACACTTTCATTTTATTACTTCTTTCCAAGGACTGTTCAAGACACATATAGTTTTAAATAAGATGCAAATACAGTAACGTAGTAGGCTGTATGCTTTTACAGTTAGAGAAGAGGGCCAGGGGTGAACGCAGGGGGATAATGGGGATACATCCCCCCAGAAATTTGGGAAATTTGTTCTGTAAGGTCAACGTTCTTGTAGATCTTGACTAAAACGAAAGGATAATGTACGACGCAAATCGTATTTTAACGAGGATACAAAATGAATGATTTATTTATTTTATAAAATAAAGTTAAAAAAAACTGTCTTAAAAACTAGCCAAATTCATTATGGGTTTTAATCCAATTGATATAAAGTAATATATGCACAATAAGTAGGTAATGTGTGACGTTCTTCACACGAAAATTTTCGTTTTATGAAAATGCACTTGGGAACAATGCCAGGCTGCCGCCAAGTAAGCCACTTGCTGTTATAACCTCGGGCTCTTAAGATTGTTGAACTTCATTTAAATCACACGTTTACTTTTCAGTGTTTATATAGAACTCTATGCCCCTGTTTGTTAATTGGTCGTTCATCATGTCAAAACGGAAATCAACAGTTATAGACTTTTTCAAAAAGAAACAGTTGGCTCATAACAGGCCTTAGTTGGTTGATACAAACCTTAGGTGAAATGCAAATCAATTTAAAATACGGGGGCAAGTTATGATGGAACTTCATCTATGAGCGGCCAGTTTCAACGTTGTGCTGCTACAGTCCGTGAATGTTTTCCTCATGCAGTCTGTGTTCACTGTGCAAGACACTCCTTAAACCTAGCCCCGTGTCATTCGTACAACTTACCTGCTATAAGAAATTGTCTAGCAATTTTGAAAGTAATCATTAATCTGTCAAAAATTTCACCTAAACGCTTTTCAATTTTCAAACAAATTGCTCAAGAAAGTAATCCTATCACAGGGACAAACAGAACAAGATTGAACAGACTTTGCGAGACTAGATGGTTGAGTGCCATCTGGCATTTTAAGTTGTAAGTGCAAGATAGCACTTTTAAGCAATCATGTTGTTTAAAGAGATGTTCATTATTATCTGTAAGGCTATGAGGGACATTCAAGAACGTCCTGATTTAGATTCTGAATCTTCAAGCAAAGATTATTCTTTGCTGTCTGTTATTGCGAAATGCAGTTTTGTTGCAGCTATGGTTACTGTCAGTAAAGTTTTTAGTATTTCTCACAATTTGTCGACATATTTGCAATCAGAAACTACATCCCATTTGTGGACTACTTTCTGCAGCAGCTGCATCAGCGATTCCTTTGTAACAGAAAATTGCTGGAGTCACTGCAATACCTACTTCCTCAGCACTGTATTTTCCTGGACAAAGAAAAAACAAAGGATATATCGGATACTCTGACTAATTTTTGGTATCTTGATGCAGACAGCTACAGGTGAAGCTTGCAGGCTGAGTAAGCTCTGGAGAGGAGAATATGGATACATTCGAGAAATGTGGAACCAAAATATTTCATAATATGCTTAAAAGAATGTGATAAAAAGATTTTCCCCACTCTACATCGATTTTCGAAGATTGGTGCAACGATTCCCAGCATTACGGCTAGGCGAAAGCGTTCTTTTTCTACCCTGAGAAGAGTGAAATCTTATGTCAGGAGTGCCCCATGTCAGGAACGACTTAAAGGATTGATCTTTTTATCGATAGACAGGGATGCTCCGTCAATGCAGAAGAAATTTTGGATAAACTAGCCTACAACAAAAAAAGGTGGCTTGGTTTTATTTTATGATTACATATTTACAGCGTTGTCTCAATAAAGAATGTACCTTATATTCTAAAAACTCTATTTATCCCTTTTAGCCAGTACCACCACCCCTCAGTCCGTCTCCCCCCCGAAATTTATCGCTCGGTTTACCCCTGAAGGGGACAGTGGCCTAACTCTTGTTTATAGTGATTATTGTTCGTTTTTAAGTTCGATTTGCATATTCAGTTTAAGTTTCTGTCGTATGTTTGATTGCTATGATTGTTTTTTTTGGGTTTCATTTATTCTTTAATAGTAATTTTTGGTTGTTTTGAGTTTGAATAATTATAGGAATTTAGTTCTGCTGGTCTTAAGTTTAATGTGGCTCTTTAATTTTCTTTGAAAAAATCTTTTTTCAAAAAGCGTTTTAATTAATCAAAATAAAAAGCGCGTGCAAAATTCTTGCAAAAAACTTTTGACATGTGGCCGACATCTGTGGTTGTTATGCACTGGCTGACAAAAAAAATCACCACCTGTTATTCATTATTATTCGAATTATCCAAAGATGAAAATATAAAAATACTTAAGAAGCCGACAAAGGAGGGTGATTTTCTGTTTTTTTTTATATTTTTTTCTGTAAAAAATTAAATTGACAAATGACATTTGCATGTTTTTTAAAAACAAAAACAGTAATTAAGTGACCAAGAAACGAGGGGATTTTCAGTCAGTTGAACCCTTGTTTCTTGGTTTCTTTTCGTTTTTTTTTTTTTACTAATCTCTTTTTTCATCTCATGTTCTTCTTGCATGGTGGAGGTCCGTTTCCTAGTTAGGATCAAGTCGGGTCGTTCTTTCGCGTTCTGCTCCATCGGCATTGTTCTCAATTATTTTATTCTTGAATAGTCTTTCTTTTATCGCCTTTTTCCTTTTTTTTTCTCTAGAAGTTTAAATTGTTTCATTTATAGTGTTTTATTTGATTTTGGTAAACCAAATTATGTTGTATTAGTTGTTTGCTATAGACATTATTTGATATTGCCGCACAACCCCGGAATGTTTGACTTTTACCTTACATCTTTTGTCTTGTTTGCCAATAAACTTTCTCGTCTGTGAAAAACGAAGAAGTTCAGGACTGTTTCAACAAATATAAACATTCAGGAGAAAGTTTTTTCTTGGGACAACTAGGAGATTAGGAATGCTAATCAAATGATCATCCCTTCCGCCAAGCTAAATAAACAGAACTGAGAAATAATTCGTCTCTTATGGTTCCCACTTTTTATAAAAATGGCGACTGATAATTGCAGGTGTTCTGAAATATTTTTCTTTATTATATAAAGGCATTAAACTTCGATAGTTTACGATATTTGATTTGAATTTTTCTCATTTAAATAAGTTTCAATGCAACGGACATATAATTGAATAACAATGCCATCTATTTTTATGAAAAACACATTTCAAATCTTACTTATTTTTCAAACTTTCTCAAAGTAAAAACCACTTCTTGTGCCTGGCTGAGAAGTCCTTGTGAGTGCTTCAGTATTTTTATCTTTTAATTATTCTTTTCATGCTTATTAGATGCTGCACTTTAGTTTGCACTTCAACCTAGAAGGGCCCTAAACCTTTCTGCTTTCAATCTGCGGTTTTATCATTTCTTAGACCGCGTTGCTTTTTGTTAATGAACAAAATTTTATTTTATTTATTTTTTTTTTTTTTTTTTACTAATCTCTTTTTTCATCTCATGTTCTTCTTGCACGGTGGAGTCCCGTTTCCTAGTTAGGATCAAGTCGGGTCGTTCTTTCGCGTTCTGCTCCATCGGCATTGTTCTCAATTATTTTATTCTTGAACAGTCTTTCTTTTATCGCCTTTTTCCTTTTTTTTTCTCTAGAAGTTTAAATTATTTCATTTAAAGTGTTTTATTTGATTTTGGTAAACCGAATTATGTTGTATTAGTTGTTTGCTATAGACATTATTTGATATTGCCGCACAACCCCGGAATGTTTGACTTTTACCTTACATCTTTTGCCTTTGTTTGCCAATAAACTTTCTCGTCTGTGAAAAACGAAGAAGTTCAGGACTGTTTCAACAAATATAAACATTCAGGAGAAAGTTTTTTCTTGGGACAACTAGGAGATTAGGAAGGCTAATCAAATGATCATCCCTTCCGCCAAGCTAAATAAAACAGAATTGAGAAATAATTCGTCTCTTATGGTTCCCACTTTTTATAAAAATGGCGACTGATAATTGCAGGTGTTCTGAAATATTTTTCTTTATTATATAAAGGCATTAAACTTCGATATTTTACGATTTTTGATTTGAATTTTTCTGATTTAAATAAGTTTCAATGCAACGGACATATAATTGAATAACAATGCCATCTATTTTTATGAAAAACACATTTCAAATCTTGCTTATTTTTCAAACTTTCTCAAAGTAAAAACCACTTCTTGTGCCTGGCTGAGAAGTCCTTGTGAGTGCTTCAGTATTTTTATCTTTTAATTATTCTTTTCATGCTTATTAGATGCTGCACTTTAGTTTGCACTTCAACCTAGAAGGGCCCTAAACCTTTCTGCTTTCAATCTGCGGTTTTATCATTTCTTAGACCGCGTTGCTTTTTGTTAATGAACAAAATTTTATTTTTGTTTTTTTGTTTTGTTATTTTATTTTAAATAATTTAGTTTTTGTGATTTATATGAATGAAAAATAAAAAAAGAAGGTTTTTTCGGACAAGAACAAAGTTGACACTTAAAACAAACAAATTGACTGATTCGCAGCTTATGGAGCCTGAAATTTATAACTGTAAAGATTTACCATGAGTCCCTTGTTCAGTTGGGTCAATCAGCCTAGAGCGAAAGAAATTAATGGACTTTGAATGCTTTTTATTATTTATGGTTAAATCAGGGACTAAAGACTTTTGACTTCCTAAAATTAGAGTCATTAGCTTCACCCTCCAATTGCCTGGAAATCGGATGTTGGCTCATGTTCCCTTGAGCCAAGTGGACCCAAATACAGAAACTAGATGAAATTAATGTTGGCTGCATCGATTTGTGACTTTCCGAAATTGATCGAATTTTGTTTTTTGACTCCGACAGGCTGGAAATTTTACACGGATGTGGACAGAATCAAAACTCGATATAAAAGAAAAAAAAAACTAAGCACGGAGTAAAAAGTATTTTGCTTATTTTGAAAGTAAACAAGATATGAGGATTGTCTGTGAATAAAAGCTGATGTTTATTTGAAGTATAGCACACATCCATATTGAAGCAAAGACAGCTACAGAAAAAGTCCTGAAAATAAAATGCTTGAACAGAATTGAAATTCACATAAGACCTTCTAAGCAAGGAGCAAAAAAAAACAAAAAAAAACAACAACTGTTTTACTGTTGTACCCCAGCAAAGAACTAAAAAGCGAAATCTTTATTCAGAAATACGCCATTTTTTCAGCCCTTCTTCTATCCCCCAAAATAAAACTTTAATTTTTTTCCACTCCCCCCCCAATATTACATGCAAGTTCCATCTCGATCCCCCAAGCCAATCCTGAGCTATTACAGGTTTTTGTTTTTGAGAATTCTGGCACAGGCCTTTTGACATACTCAGGTATGTAGATAATAGGTTCGCGAGTAGTTTCAGGAATATACTTGAAACCAGTATGAATTTTTGGAAATCTTGTTCGAAACCTAGTTGGTAACTGATATTCACTTTTGAGGTCATCTACCTTCGAACAGTTTTAAAACTTGAGTCAAGAAAACGATTCTTTTGTGATTGAAAATGGCAGACACAAGTTGGCTTTTTCCCCGCGATTATATTAAAGGAAGCAATTTATTACAAATGAAAGCTAAAGAACGACATTAAAGCTTAAAATGAGCATAAATTAGTCCGTACATTGGGTGGGCTCACCCCTCCTCGATCTTTACGTTAAAGTTTTATAATGATAGGCTGTAAGCATTTACCAGTGCAACAAATATATATGCAAATTTGGAAATCAGATTAAGATAGTGTTAGAAATTCAAGTGATCCAGAAATGGAGTAAGAGGGTAAAGAACTCAGAAAATTAACATTTTGTAAGGGTTTTAGGGTAGTTTACGGGTAGGAGTTTACCTTAAGGTGCACACACCACCTAGCAGGGTTGTCACCGAGTGAGAAAAAATCACTAGATTCTTAAACAAAAAATCACTAAATCAGCCCATAAATCACTAGATTATTGACCAGAAACCACTAGAATTATAATACTCTTTATCATTGTAATTAATAGTTGTTTTGTTTCTTTACCTTGTTCTATACAGGCGCACCTACATGAAGGGGGTAAAATTATTCCCCCCAGATGTTGAAAAATACCTTTAGATTGATGCTTTGTTTTTTCTCAAGTGAAAATTACCTTGAAACTTTGAGAAATGCCTTTTTGTATCTTTATGCAGAGAATAGAACAAAATTCTTGCTTCCTCCCTGTATGTTCCCGAATTTGTACCCTTGGCTTACACCCCAATCACTGAAAATTGGTTATCGGTGATCTAATCGAAATATTTGCTTTTTCTTTTTAATTTTTTCTTGTCGATCCGAAATCCCTGTTTTTTTCCCAAAAATTGTAGAAACTATTTTTCTCTTTACTCTAGTTGAGCTATAATAACTACTGGGACATCAGTGACAATTTTGAAAATGGCCTTTTTTTTAATATCATGGAAAAAAGTGTGTCCCACTCTTCACAAAGTCCGATAAACATCTCTTGCATATAAGCATAATCATCGTGTTGTTGCTTTAAAAAAAGAGGCACTTGTTAATTATACGGAACACACCCAAGAAGTAAAGTTATGTTAATCCTAATGAAATATGCTAAAATATTATGAAAGAATAATACTTTAGTTTATATAATAATATAATTAGGGCTATATATTTGCACATTAGGGTGGTGTGGGAGTAAAGTAACCTAACCTTGCCCACACCCTCTAATGTGCAAATATATAGTCTAAGTTATTCAAGTCCAATGCATTCTGTCACTGGTTATTTGACTTTGTGGCTATGAAACTGGTTTTCGTAGATCGTACATTACCCTTAGCATACTTTCATCCCCAGACCTATCCTCGGGGGCTGCGTCGGTCATGTTAAATCTAAAGGTATAGTTTTGGAACCTTTCAACTATGCTAAACAAAATGGCTATCTCAAACTTTTGATCGAACAATTTTTGGGGAAAAACGGACATGGTAGGGGGCTAGCAGCCGTCCGATCTTTTTGGTCAAGTAAAATGGACTCCAGAGATTTTAATTTCCGTTCAAGTGAGCCCCTCCCGATGTTCTAGAACCGTTGGTTCGATACGATCGCCCCTGAAAAAAAAAGCAAAAAAGAAATTAACACGCATCCGTAATTTTTCTTCTGGTAAATAATAAAAAATTCAACACTTCTGCAGATAGGGGCATGAAACCTCTACAGTAGGGTTCTCTGATACGCCGAATCTAATGGTTTGATTTTAATTAAAATTATCTCACTTGTATTGAGTGTTTCCCCCCTCTTTCAAAAATCAACCAAATTTTTACAGTTTCTTAGCCTTTTATGGGTAAAACTAAGCTTAATGAATCTTATGTATTTGGAATCAACATAATAAACCGATGATATATTGGTATCAAAATTCCATATCTAGAATTTCGGTTAATATTGAGCCTTTTAGCTACATTCTTACAGTCCGCTACCACAAACTGTATGATATGTTGGCACATAAATCCAAAAACTTAAAGAATATGACGTTATCTGCGCTTATTAGATGTTTCAAGTACAAATAAGAGAGTTTGGAGAATTATTGGAGTTCTGATTAGATATTAGAAGTAGAAATTAAAACTATTAGACAATTCCTAGAGTAGATACAGCCCCCCTTACTCCCAATCGACTTCAATCATGAAACTACAATCGGTTTATTCTATCTGCAAACCTTATTATAAGGAGCACTTCTTTTTCAATGATTCCCTTTTTTTATTTAGAAAATTATATTTACTCTGTAACTACCTTCTTATTTTTCAATTACTCCATTTCTGTTCTATTTGCAGATGTATAGGTGTATTCATATCCACCATTCACTCCACTTTCAAAGGTTTTAACAGAAGAAAATCTAATTTAGAACTGATAGACTACAGAGAAAAAAAACAACATAAAAATGACGACAAGAATTTTACCTGAGTAAATGTTGTAAAATAGGAAGTATAGAACATTTTTGCAATTTTGCAATTAACCAAGTTCGCCTATTGTCTTGGTGATACCGCTCTGGGGTCATATCTGATATGAACACATGGTGGGAAATCGAAAGTTTCAATGGCGGCATATTTGCATAAATTCTAATCTAGAACATATTAGGAACTGTAGTGAATCACTATTTTGTGTTTTTTCTTATTAATTAGCTTCTTGTATGATTTATTCGATTGAATTATGAATCTGCGCGGTATATCGTGAAAAATCACTAGACTTAGGAAAAATCACTTGATTTAGAACAAAAATCACTATAAATCACTAGCTAGAAAAAAATCACTAGGCAACATAAAAAATCACTAGAAATAGTGAGAAATTACTGGGGTGGCAACTCTGCCTCCTAGATATCTCACTTCTTGGATGTTGCTTAGAGCTAATCCCCTTTCAATTAGAGAAAAATTAACAGGTTTGCGAAACAAGTACACTACCCGCTTTGCGAAGATAAAGATGGTGATTTGGTGTATTGCTGAAGCTGGTGCCAGAGCCTTTGAGCAGTAAGGGAAGATACATTTCAGCTATAGGGAAAACCTATTTTCCCATCAGGCTAAACACCCGAGTTGGAATCTGATTGCATCGAACATAGGGCCGTTCTTTTGCACTAAGATCTTACATCTAAGATCTCACATCTTTCTGCAAAGATTTACGCTCTTTTAACTCATATTTGTTCTAAGATCTTACAGCTCACTGATGTTAGCAAAAGAGTGAAGGGCGCCATCTTTCTGCCATATAGAACGATGATGAGGTAACTTTGATGATATACTCATCATTGTTCTTGGACCGCTGATCAGAGCAGAATGATGAAAGACGTTTGCAAAAGAATGCTATAAGATAGAAGATCTTAGTAATTAGATCTTTGTAAAAGATGTAGGATCTTAGCACAAAGATGGGTAAAAGAACGACCCCAAAGTTTAGCTTGTTATCTGTCAGAACCGCCCACATCTGCAGTAGCGAAGTGGGCTAAAATTTCTGTACCACTAGACATATGAATGCAATGTTTTATAGTACAAGGAGAAAGAGAAAAATTTAATTGCTATAAGATATGAGCGCATTTAATATGCATTTAGCGTTTAATATACTATAAGGAGGCTAAAGGTTTGATTCTATTTAAATAAAATTGAAAAAGTAAATTCTTTTTTATAATAATTAAATTGAATATGTAAAATTTAAGTTGTGTAGTTTTTATTTTCATTTCAATGCTGTAATAACTGGAAAAGGTAAATATTATTCGCTTTCAATGTAATATTATTCGCTTTCAATGAAGGACCAATGACGCAGTAGGCTTTAGATTTATACAGTTAGGGAAGGAGGCATTAGCTAAATTCTTGTTTGTAGTGAAACTAAATTTGTTGTGAACGGTTTGGGAAGAAATAAGATTGAACTAAATATTTGTTGTATGATATCAGCTGCTGAAAAGCCCATCATTTCAAAATTTGATTTTACTGTAATTTCATTTTTTTTTTCACTTACTTGTACTTGTACTTGTTGCGGGACCAGACGCGGACGCCTCACCCGGCATCTAGAAGACTACGTAAGATTGACTCCCATTTGTCGCGATCTTTTGCCAGCTCTTCAGCAAACCGGAGCCAGCAGCTCTCCCACTTTCTGCTAAACTTCCGAAATCCGCCAATGGGGTCGAGGTTGTTTTGGCAGTTGTCCACCAATTCTTAAATTGTCCGCCAGGTCGTCTGCACCAATCTAGCAGTGGGACAGCTAGAAGCTTGCTTTATGATGCGGTCATTGGGTCTTTTAAGAACATGACCAAGCCAACGCAGTCTTCTCAAAATTTATTTTCAATGTTGTAATGAGTATGTAACGAAATATTTATAATATAATTCATTTTCAGTAAAGCGCCAATGACGCACTAGGTCTTATAAATTTCCAGTTAGGGAAGGAGGCAGTACCCATACTCTTGTTGGTAGCGATTTTTGTTCGTTTCAATCTTGATTCACATATTTAATTAAAGCTTTTTTCATTTTAAGTTTTATTTATTCATTTATGTTTGTTTGCTATGATTGTTTGTTCAGTTTCTGTTCGTTTTAGGCTTCATTTATGCTACAATAGTAAGATATTTTTGTTCATTTTAAGCTTGAGTTGCATATTTAATTTTACCTGAACTCGTTTTAAGACCTACCTATTCATTTATATTAGTGCAACAAAAGAATAAAACGAAAGCAATACGAAACCGGAAGAATAAAACAACAAGAAAAGTGCAAGAAGAGATAAGAAAACTCAAAACAATATTAAAAAAAATAAAACCAAAAACAATTGACCCCCCTCCCCCCTGCCACACAAAAAAACAAGCCAAATGTATTTAAGCTACTCCAACCCCATCTAGGTAATAATAGTCCAGCCTATCGCAGGTTAGATTTTAATTACTTTTAGTTTTATTGAGGAGCAATTCTGATTTTCCCATTCTCTTATTCACTTGATTAGCTGCAATTCCTTTTTTTCTTATTGTTAGACGTTTCTGTTCTTTCTGGTTTTTATCGACATTGAGGCTGCCTCGTTTGACGCATCTAAATATATTAGTGGTCTTTTTTTTCACCTTTCCTTGTCCTTTTTCGGTGGCCGGCGTATACCCCCCCCCCCCATCAGAAAACACAAACCGCAGAAAATAACCTCCCACGGAAAATACCCCCAGAGAAAAGCAGAGAAAATACCCCCCCCCCTCCGGAAAATATCACCCCTACACAGCTGGTTGGTCTCCAGTCCCTTTGGACTTAAAAGAAGGACTAGAACGCTAAATTTTTGATCTAATGAGCACAGTCCGAAGTTTCTTTGACCTTGAGGTGGAGGTGTGGATAAGGAAGGGGCAATCCCTCTCCTGTGCGGAATAAATTCTGCTCCTTTTGGGGTTTAATGTTATCCTTTACTTACAGATTAACAGCATAGACCAGAGATATACCGAGAAATCACAAGGGAGTTTGATGCGTTTTTAAAAGTTTCTTTTTATACTCCCCCACCCCCCCACCCCCAAAAAAAAACTTTGCTGGTAAATATCTTTTTGCTGGCTTTTTGTTGGGAAACTTTTCACGGAGCGGATTACCCGCATGATTTTAAAAACAGTTTGGAAATTAAATTCTTTTTCAAATGAAAGTGCGCAAAAAACATTTTTCACCTGAGATCGTCCGCAGGAAAGTTTCTGGGTGGAATTTTCAGCTGGAATGGAATTGTCTTGTGGGAATTTCCCTGGATGGGGGAGTTTTACGTGGAAAAAGCTTTCCACGGTAGAATTTTTCTCCTCCTTCCTCCGTGAAGGAAGGAATTTTTCATGGAGGAGAGCCAGATTTCCCGGTATTACTTGAGAACGATTAGAGATTAAATTTTTTAAAAAAAGGTTTATTAACTGAAAGTAAGGAGCAACATCAAAACTTAAAATTGCAGAAATTATTACACATACTTTAGCATAGTTTAGTATATAGTATACGTATGTATTATAGTATAGTTTAGTATTTAGCATACGTATACTTTAGTATACATATACTTTGAATTAATCTTAAATTTTGACTTTTTGTCCAAATTCTTTAAGAGCGACTCCTGAAACAGAATGGCCGTTTAATATGAATAGTAAACTTTTTTTTCTCAATTTCTAAACATTAGTTATGAAAGAGTTCAGTGGGTGCAGCGTGGGGACAGGGAATGGTGCCTGAAACCACCTTGAGGGAGCCGGATTTTCTGGCATGATCTATCTGATTAACAATCAGAAATTATAATTTAAAAAAATAATTTTTTTCAACTGAAAGTACAGAAAAAAATTGAAAAAGACAAAAAATTAGTGCAATTATGAGTGGAGCTGCATCCTTCTAAACCCCTTGCTCTTTGCACTAAAGTCTCTATTGCTTTGACGAAGCTTTTATTATCATTAAGCGACCCTAATGTCTGCGAAGTCTTTCTTAAAGAATTAAAACTTTCACTAAAGAAATTAAAAAAATACGTTTTTTCAAACGAGATTGAGATTCCTTTATTTCAAACTCAATTCTGTACGTCTTTAATACCATATCTAGAGTTACCCTAAATGCGAGGAGAGACACTCCCTCGCAAACAAGTCTCTTTATACTGAAGTTTAACTTCCATAGAGCAGTGCTCCAAAAAAAAAATCATTTCCTGTATTTGCTCTTTGAAACAGTCTAATTGTCCAAAATATTTTATTGTCTATGCGATAAGAGGTTAGCTTGTGACCATTCAGCAAAAGCAAGCCCTATTGTATGATTCATTCTATGTTCATCCATATCTGAATCCATATATATATTTATATATATATATATATATATATATATATATATATATATATATATATATATATATTCATATAAAAATTCTGTATGTTTTTATTACGTAATTTTATCTTAAAATGATGTATATTTTAATGTACAAATAGCAATGATGAGAAATAATTAAAATTAGTCCATTTTCAAATTAGTATAAAGAATAGATTGGATTGCTGCATATATTGTAACTAAAACTCTGTTCTTTAAAGTTTTGGTTTCTATTGATACAGGTCGGTCTTTACTTATATTTTGGTGCTACAAACCACTGTATAAAGATAATATAATATCTGCCTTCTAAACCCCCATTTATACATTCAAGTAACAATGCTCCGAGACAGATAATTGTCTCTGTGTGCAAACCTCTAATGTTTATTAGGAGGGGGGCCTCACATATCCAAAAAATTGACGATTGGATCGTCATTTCCATTTCCGGGTTTTTCAAGGTTAGTTTTTCAAACAATTTTGTTTTTGAACAGACATACCACACGGACGCTTGCGCGGGGGCCAGTCGGCAGTGCCCCGGGTAAAAAAAAAACAATAAAAACGTGGATAAATAATGAAAAGACAAATATTTTTATTGACATATCGGTGCAAGCCTCTCCAACTTTTGTAATGGTATGTATATGAATGTAATCTTTGACGTTACATTGCATCATTGCGATAATATGGAATAACCTTGGTTCGCAGACTTTTCTCCCTATAATTCAAAACTTTTTTTTAACTGTGGAAAAACACCCTGGGCCTTGGCTATCCTACTTTTAACATCTTCACTGCACCCACCGTCTTTATTATTAATACTACCAAGGTTAGTGAAGCTGTTCACTTGATTGATCTTTTCATTACCCAACGTCACCTTTTCATCTTCGCTTATTGCTAGCCTTAGCGATTTAGTATTTTTAACATCAATTTTCAAACCTATTCTAGTATTCTGAACTCGCAAAACTTCTAAAAATTAATTAATTGTGCTCACACTTTCATCTAGGATGCTTGAATCTTCAGCATAGTGTAAGTCCAGGAAAGTTTTCTTCCCCATTTGGTTTCGTGTTCTCCCATTGCCTTTCCTGTGCTCCTTAAGACAAAGTCCATGAAAATGATCCATATAATTAGGGATAGAACACAACCCTGTTTAACTCCTGATTTAATACAAAACGAGCTAATAAACCCATTTCCTACCTTAGCCGCAGCAGAAAACCTTTGCTAAAACTCAGGACTAAAGTTGTTTGATGGCTCAGGCACTTCTCAATTATTAACCTACGAGTGAAAATTTGGTCAACACATTCTCTTCCCTTCCAAGAAACCGAACTGTTCTTCTCTTAAATTTTTGCTATATACAGAAACCAGGCTAACGCCTCAATATTTACCATACTCACTCATATTTATTTTCTTATACAGGAGTTTTATTAGACTTTTTCTAAATTGCTAGGTACTTCCTCTTTTTCAAAAGTCGGCTTCGTAATCTTCAGTAACTTATTTCTACCCTTATAACCCCCACATTTAAGAAAATCATTCACCACACTATCAGCGCCTGGGGGATTACTAATCTTTTTAATCCTTTTAATACTGTCACTACTTATTCCTAACACGTTAAATCTTCCTTCACATCCAAGGGGTCACAAACGTTTTCATTTTCCTCTGTATCTTTTCCTATAACTCTATCCTGGCTTAGGAAACTCTTAAAATGTTCTTCCCATCTTTCTTTAACTTTTATTTATCACTAATTGTGCCCCCGTTCCTATCTTTAACTGGGACAAGTCCAGATTGACAACTCCCCCTCAATTTATTACCACGCCAGTACAATATTTTACTATTATGTCATCTAGCTGCATCTTCAAAATCCTCGGCAATTTTATCCATGGCCTGCTATCCACACCTTCTTAGTCCATACTTTGGTACCCTTTCCACCTTCTTTTACATTCCCCTTCTTTTCGTATTATCTATCAATCAGATCCTTTTTGTACAAGTCCCTTCTCCTCTCCATTCAACATAAAGCATTTTCACTAATATTCTGCATTACTAACTTTCTTCCCTAACACACCATAAGTACCTTCCCAAATTATTTTTATAAAATTATTCCATCCAACTTCTACATTGTCAAATTTTAAACTCTCCAATTTAGTATTTTATTGTTCCTGGAAGTTTCTCTCCAATTTCCACCATGGAGTCTACCATCGTCATAGACTACTAAATTTTGATTATTCCGTAGAACTAAAAAAGGTCATAGCACTGTTGTTTCTAAATTAAATTTTAATCAAACGAGCATAGATTAATTTAAAAAAAAATATATCAGTAAAAATAATACATAACACCAATAAAACTAATGCAAATAAATGAACTGGTGATATTTCCCTATGTTTGTAAGATTACAGAAAACTAGCGCTTTACTGAAAACACAAAGTAATATAGGAGTTTTTGTACGGTAAAAATAAACCTTTTAAGGACACTTTTAACAGTATAAAAGTAAAACATTTTTAGATTGCTGCTTTATTTATTTTTTTCGTTTAATTTAGTATCACTTCTGCACAATGAGCTCAGTTCAATGATACAGAAAACTAGCGCTTTACTGATAACACAAAGTAATATAGGAGTTTTTGTACGGTAAAAATAAACCTATTAAGGATACTTTTAACAGAATAAAAGTAAAGCATTTTTAGATTACTGCTTTATTTATTTTTTTTTTGTTTAATTTAGTATCACTTCTGCACAATGAGCTCAGTTCAATGATTGACTGTCGTTTTGGATCTGAAAAGGAAATTTCATGATTATTTTGTAGACAAGTTCGAAGTGAAAGAATTTTATTAGTATTAGGACTACAGACTCGCTTCTGAAATTGTATCACAACTTAAAATTCACCGTTTTATAGAGAGAAATAACTGGATTTCCAGTGTTCATATTACGGCTGGTATGTTCTTCATTTCGAGTAATATTAGGTGAGACCAAGATGCCTAAGTTTTTAAGATAATTTTAATTGTATACTGAAAGTTACTGATACCACAGCTCTTGTAGGACTATGAAAAGTGTTATAGATTAGTTTGTTGTTGTGAGGCTACGTATTTACTTTTGACTGTTAAATCAATATTCTTGTCTTTTTATACTTGGCTTTTGTGTTTTTCAGTAAAACGCTTTACTTTTATAGTGTTAAAAGTGTCCTTAAAAGGTTTATTTTTACCGTACCAAAACTGCTATAATGTTTTGTGTTTTCAGTAAAGCGCTAGTTTTCTGTAATCCTACAAACATAGGAAAATATCACCAGTTGATTTATTTGCATTAGTTTTATTGATGTTATGTATTATTTTTTTTGATATATTGTTTTTTTAAATTAATCTATGCTCGTTTTTGATTAAAATTTAATTTAGGAACAACAGTGCTATGACCTTCCACTGAATCAGGTCAGTTTTCTTTACTACATCTTTACATTTTTTATTATTATATGGCTAGTTTTTCTGTTTTCTCTGCCATTTTCACTTGATTTGGGAAAAATGGCTCCCACTTTGACCCCCCCCCCGCCCACAGGATTGTTATAAAATCACACCATTCGTTGGGGTATAAATTTAGTGATCTACTCAGAATGTCGTTGCAAACCATAAACTGAATGACCTCTATTCCCTTTTGAATCAAAATGCTTAACCAAATACCTTCCGGGGACATGCTTTACAAAATGAGTGCATCACATTTACAAAAACAGTGAAATTAGCTGAAAATGATTGTATGAAAGGGAGAAAACCATCATTGAAAAAAAACCAGCCAAGCACGAATCTAACGTAAGACACTCTAATTTGAAGTCGAACGCTGTACTAACAGAACCACGCCTCTAATAATCTAATTTGACATATTGGTGTTTTTACCTTAATTGCGTAGCTTATTAAGGGAGCTTGGGGGAGGAATATACGAGAGGTGTTCTTGCAGATCTCCAGTTAATGGTTTTGGACCATAATTATTACAACGATGATATCGTTTTATACTTCCAATCTTTTCTACTTAAGAAGTGACATCAAAAGTTTTGTTTTTAGTGCTATATCGCACTTACGGATGGTAGAATGGATAAACATCACGTAGATATGAGCAATAGCTTTCAAATGAGCCGTTAAACATCACTCTTAAAAGATCTGGCTGCCCACTAGCCCCAGCTTTTCCACTTGAGACATGGCACCAAAGGTGCCGTTTTTAGTGCCATTTGAAACTTGCAGATGGTTTAATTTATAGGAGGGACGTAGATGTGAGCAATATCTTTTATATGAGCTATTAAAAATCTGTCTAGATACCTGCGATACCAATACGCCCAATAACAATACGCCAGTACAGATACGCGTGGTATCAATACGTCCGATCCCTATACAGTGTGTAGCCCTTTCCCCAGGGATTATGGAGTGAATATCATCACCAAAATCAAAGAGGTTTGACCTTTGAACTATGTTGAACAAAATAATGGAATATCTCAAAATTGTGATTGGATGAACTTTGAGGGGAGGGGATTTTAGGGAGGGGGCTAGTTGCCCTCCAATCTTTTTGGTCACTAGAAAATTTAACTTCAGTCCAAATGAGCTATTACATATCTCTCTATGATGTTTTGGTCATCCCCTAGCCTTGCTAGAAAAAAAAAAAAAAAAAAAAAAAAAAAAAAAAAAAAAAAAAAAAAAAAAAAAAAAAACAGGAGACAGGTTGTAATTTCCCAAATCTAGTTTTTCAACCGCGGTAATTCCAATGGTGGACTTTTCATTTTGATATGACGCAATTTTGAGGGGTTTCAGACTTTTCTTCGAAATCACCATAAATATCTATCCGCAATAAACTTTCACTTTTAAGACAAACCAAAATAATAGTTACCATTCCTGAATCAGTGTTAGATGACAATTTTTTCACTAGGTAGTTTTTTTCTAAACACGTTTTTTAACTTTTGGCTACTATGGGCTGCGGTTCGCTCTTTACTAGGTTGCAGCTACCGCTGCAACCATGATCAGTCAAGTGAAACTTTAAAACAAATGTCCCCATTAACCATTTGTTTTGTGAGGACCACGTGCATCCTTAGGAATGAATGTGCCGTCACACAAACTGTGAAACTGTGAAGCTCGAAATTTAACTTTTGTTATTTTTAAATCAATTGGTTCTCTCAGAATAATCATTCGATAGCATCTGACTGTGTTTCGGCCAACATTCTGTTTTGCATAAAAAATTACAGAAAATGCAGATTTGCTGTGGCACAATCTTTTTTTCTTACATAAAAAGGGCACTAGAACTTTCATTTTTTGGTCTGATGAGGCTTTTTTCGTATATTTTAGGATCTTATTCGCATATACTTGTCCAATCACTACTGATAAAAGCAACAACAAATTAACACACATCCGTGATCCCTCTTCTCAGAAAACAACCACATTTTGGTAGATAGGGGCTTGAAACTTATGCGTTAGGGTTCACTGATATGCAAAATTTAATAGCTTATTTTCATCAAGGTCATTCGTATTTTCGAAGCATTTTCTTCTCTTCAAAATCAATCTAATTTTCTTAGGATTGCAACATTTGGTGGGTAGTTTTAAACTTAATGAATTTAAAATATTTAGACTTATCATAAGATGTCAGTTCTTTTTATGCATGTATTGTTATCAAACTCCTTTTTTTGAATTTCTGTTTTTATTAGCAGGAGTTACTTACTTACTGTTGATTACCGCGAACTGTTTCAAGGGTAACATCTTAAATTTTAGTTGACACTGCAAAACACTTTAAAACCTCGTATTTGTCTTGCCTTGAAGTAGTTAGCTGTTCTATCTTGCAGAGTTTATGTTTGCTGTCAAATAGTAGGAAATTCCCAACGATATCACTCCTAAAATCTGGTTGTTTAGAGTGTTAAAGTAGAATGAACTCAGCATATAAAATGGCTTTTTCTATATCAAATTCAATCTTAAACAGAGTTTACACTAATAGTACTAACGACGAGATGAACAGGCAGAAATGTCGGACGTGCTTTAGCAAAAATTAGTGAGTTTTAGTTAGTCAAGCATGTCAGTGACCGTTTTAGTAGATTATCAAAATGACTATTGAAAGACTATATATTTGGTAAGATTAATTTCTACTTCATCTGGGTTCTAGGCTCATTACTTGCTATAGCACTTGCTATTTTTTTGTCCCTCAAATTTCAATACCTCAAATTTAATGATATCTACAATCAAAAGGGTTTATATACTATTTTATCACCAGAGTTTAGGCAATTAAATAAAATTTGAATCTATCTTACTTTTAATAAATTCGATAAATTTGAAGCAGATAGCAAATCAGGCGTTGTTGAGACTTGCATGCAAAGTGGGGTAGGGCTACCACTGACTTACCACGGATTTTACTGGTACACAAACATTTTGCTAAATGTAATCTCTGTCTATAAGCTCAATTTTAGGGAAATTTCTGATTTTCCCCACGTGTGGAAAACCCCTTCTCCCTGTGAAAATTTTAGATCTGTCGACAATTTACCGGAAATTCCCTCTGCGGAAGATTCTCCCTCGAAAAATCTCCCCGGGGATGATTATCCCACAGAAAAGTCCCTCCACGCGTAAAATTGAGCTGCCAAAGGGAACGTATGGCAGGAAAAAAAATTAAGAAAAGATGGTATGCTGGAAAGCTTCCACTTATAATATCGGTAAAATATAAGGTCTAGAATATCCTACAGTAGGCCTAACTATTTTTATATATTTATCCCTTTTAATTCTTTTTTCGTGTTTCAGGGGTTGAGTTATCATAGCAGGATTAAATAAAGGTTAATAAAATAACTTGGAAATATGAAATGAATGGCAACTGTAGAAGGGTTGCTCTATGATGGAAGTGCACAGAAATACAGGCTGGGATTAAGAGATACGAGTAACTACTTCCTGTGGACTTGGTCTGGCACCAGCATCTAAGGATCTGTAGCATAAGGATCTGTGCATACCAGCTATCCCTTTGCGATCCTTAACGCGTCCAATCAGCATACATCAGAAGGTTTTCCAGTCCAGTGAACCTTTAATTTGACTAAAGTACAAACTCCAAGTCAGAACCAAGCAAATTTAAAATGAACAGAACTCGTTATGTCAAATAAACAAGCAAATGTTTTTCTTTAAACTTTATCTAGACTTTCTATGATGACTCAAAACTATTCCCTAAACACAAGAAAAAAGAATTATAAGAAATAAAATGAAAAATGAAAACTACGGTATATCCATAGAACCCTACTTGTATTTTGGACAGAATCCCATCTTTATTTTCCAGAAGTAAGGATGGGAATCCCATTACTTTCCCTTTGGCTCCGAAATTTTACATGCGATTTGTCGACGGGGGGGGGGGAAGTTTCCACAAGGGGGGAATTGTCCAAAAAGGAGATTTCCTGAGGAGAATTTTCCGGGAGGATTTTTTCGTGAGGAGGGATTTTCCGGAGAGAATTATCCAGGGGAATAAGACAGAAGTCCTAAATTGCATAGACCTTATGTTTTTCTTCCAATAGCGAATAACTATGCGTGAAAATTAGATCCTATTTTTTTTTTCAGACTTAAAGACCTTGTACAGTAATACAAAATTGTTTATCACCGTTAACTGACAACATTAAATCGAACTGTAAATCAGAACATTTAAATTTTAGCAGAGCTGAATACAGAGTTTATTAGCAAAAAATGTCGGTACAGCAAATTATAAAAAAATTAATTTCATTTTAATTAAAAAAGTTTTTAAATCATTTTTTAGTAAAACATCTACGCAGTAGTGGATGCTTTGTATTTCGACAGGTTTTATGGGCTTGTAAATGTTAAAAACCACATGTGGGTCTCTCAATTTTTGTCTGATGGTATTTTTGGTCCATTAGGACAAAAACAGTCCTTATGAAACAGCAAATAGTAGGAAACTTAATTCACTGAAGCACAGTATTTTTGCCGCACAAAGTATATTCCATAAAAACAAAATCACTGTTGCCCTGAGATGATAAAAACGTATTTCAGTCCACAATTCTCCATTTCTTTTCCAAGAGCATCAGGTGATCAGTTTGAATTGTGACCTAGGGGGTGGCGAGAGTAACCTCTGCCCCTCAGTTTGTGCAAGTAAATGATTTAGTACAATTTTCGGTTTTCTGACCAAATTTTTTCCGTAGTAGTAACGTGCTGTCTCGTTAAGAGAGGCTTAGGGACAGCCTCCAATTAGCAATTAATTGTTGAGGGGATGACCAATAATAATAAACAAAATTGTTAATCCATATAAGAAGTGCCCAGAGATTTGAAACAACTTAGGATTTCGGGGGCTGGGCACTGAGGACCCTCCCCCTGCGTACAGCCCTACTTAGTAGTAGTATGCCGCCACCTTCTAATTGATTTGAAGGGACTTGAGCTAAGTATCTATTTGGAAAGTATAAAAGTTGAAAATGTGACGCTACTTAAGCTAAATAAATCAGCATACCCAAATAAAGCTTCCGAATTAAAGCTTCTAAAGCTTTCCTTAAAAGCAGCTCTATTAGCATATGAAATAAAAAAACCTTGTTTTTTATTTAATTTCTGATTGGTTTTCAAACAGTGCTGGGAACCCGGAAAATTACCGACGGACAATTCCATCTTCGCAGTAAATTCTCTCCAGAAAATTTCATGCGGTTGATTAGACTGGAAAAATTCTCCTTAGCATACTTTCGTTTGAGAAAATGACACGTTTTTTTATCTTATTTCTGATATTTTTTCAAGTGATACCAGATCCCCCCCCATATGGAAAAATTTTCCTGGAAATCCCCCCTCCCATGGAAAGTTTCTCCTGCCGAAAATTTTCCCTATGGAGAATTTGTTCTGGTAATATTTCCACCGTGAAAAATTTCTCACGCAGACCCTCATCCTAGAATATTCCCCAACAAGATTCCATCCTTGTTGAAAATTTCTACTGAAAGTTCCCCTCAACATCTCCGCTTGTAAAATTAAGTCTCCAAAGAGAAAGTAAGACAAATAAAACGAATTTTGTACATGAATTCTATGCAATTCCCCCCGCGTAAAATTTCCTCTAGAAAGTTCATATCCTAGAAACTTCCCCATCAATGCTAAATTATACCTTTAGACCCCCCCCCGTGTGGAAAATTCATCCCCCTCTCAAAAAATGACTATGTACTTCCCAACAACAAATACCATACGTAAACAATGGGCAAATTTCATTACTTGCAGCCCTTTCTCGAGGCGCTGTGGGGGTCATCTTATCCCTAAGGGTAAAAATTAAATAGAAAAAACAAGTTTTTTTTTAGCTGAAAGGAAGGAACAACGTGAAAACTTAAAACGAACAGAAATTATTCCGTATATGAAAGGTGCTGTCCCCTCCTCAACCCCTCGCTCTTTACGCTAAAGTTTTTTATTGTTTAAAAAAAAAATAGAGTTATGAGAAAGTCAAACTTTATTCTAAAGAGCGAGGCGTTGAGGAGGGGACAGCCCCTTTCATATACGGAGCAATTTCTTTTCGTTTTAAGTTTTAATGTCGTTCCTTACTTTCAGTTAAAAAAACTTGTTTTTTTTTTATTTAATTTTTGAACGTTTTTGAATTAATGCAGGTTTTGATTTTGGCTCACCGTACATGAATAATTAAAACAAAATTTGCATATTAATTTTACTTTTATATGGTTAAATGTTTTTTTCGAAACTTGTTTAATTTTATTTACGAACGTTTTTATTAGTAATAGATATACGTAACTTACGAATTAAATTACGTAACGAACTTCTATATTCATATATTTTTAATGCGTATATTAGGGGGTTCACCCCCTAGTCAATACCTTGCTCTTTAAGCTAAAGTTCGAATTTTGTTCCAATTCTTTAAAAATGACCGCTTAATCACAAAGGCCGTTAATTAGAATAAATAGCTCTTATGAAAGTACTAAAAAATCTTTGGCTTAAAGAGCGAGATATTGACTAGGGGGTGAACCCTATCATATATGTAATATTTTCTGTTCGTTTTAAGTTTTGATGTTGCTGCTTACTTTCAGTTGAAAAAATTGTTCTTTTTATTTAATTTCAGATCTTTTTTTAAATAATGCTAGGACATCCGGCGTCCCCTTCATAGCAATGTCCCTTCCCCCATGAAACCTTCCTTCATAGAAAGATCCTAACACATAACCTCCCGACCCAGCCCCCCTACTACCAGAAAAATCCCCCCTGAAAACGTCTGTATGCTTCCCAATAACCAATACTATACGTTAACATTGGCTAAAGTTCATAACTTTCAGCCCTCTCCCCAAAGACTTCGAGGGATTAAGTCATCAAAATTTTTCATCTCAAAATCATCTCAAAATTTTGAGTCATCTCAAAATTTTCTTCGGGGACTTCGGGGGATTAAGTCATCCTAACAGACATATTTATCATATTTTCGAACATGCTGAACAAAATGGCTATCTCAAAATTTTGATTGGGTGACTTTGGGGAAAAAATGAGCGTTGGAGGGGTCCTAGTTGCCCTCCATTTTTTTGGTCATTTAAAAAGGGTACTAGAACTTTTAATTTACATTTCAATGAGTCCTCTCACAATATTCTAGGACCACTGGGTTGATGCGATCACCCCTGGGAAAAAAAAAACAACAAAAAAATAAATAAACACGCATCCGTGATCTTTCTTCTGGCAAAAATTACAAAATTCCACATTTTTCTAGATAGGAGCTTGAAACCTCTACGGTAGGGTTCTCTGATACGCTGAATATGATGGTGTGATTTCCATTAGGGTTCTATAAGTTTTAGGGGTCTTTCCCCCTTTTTTCGAAAATCAGCCAAATTTTCTCAGGCGGGTAACTTTTGATGGGTAGGACTAAACTTGATGAAATTTATATATTTGAAATCAGCATTAAAATTTGATTCTTTTGATGTATCTATTGGTATCAAAGTACCGTTTTCTAGAGTTTCGGTTACCATTGAGCCGGGTTGCTCCTTACTTACAGTTCGTTACCACGAACTGTTTGATGGTTATTGGATTAATGGACTGGAAGGTTATGGTTATTGGACTATTGGACGGTTATTGAACTGTTCAATTATTGGACTGTTCAGTTTTTCAGTTATGCTGAACAAAACGGCTATCTCAAAATTATGATCAGACGGCTTTTAGGGGGAAAAGTGTGGGAGTGGGTTTAGCTACCCTCCAATCTTTTTGAACGCTTAAAAAGGGCAATAGAACTTTTAGTTTCCGTTCAAATGAGCCTTCTTACGATTTTCTAGGACTACTGGTTCGATACGATCACCCGTGGGAAGACAAAAAAAAAAGGAAGAAGAAATGAACCCGTATCTGTGGTCTTTCTTCTGGCAAAAAATTCAAAATTCCATAATTTTTCAGATTAGAGCTTGAAAGCTCTTCAGTAGGGTTCTCTGATACGATGAATATGATGGTGTAATTCTCAGTAAGTCCATTCCTTGACTTTGAGGGGATTTTCCTCCCCCTCTTTTTAAATTAGGCAGAATTTCCTAGGCTCATAAGTTTAAACTTAAGAAATCTTATATATTTGGAATCAGAATAAAAAGACAATTCTTTTGATGTATCCTTTGTTATGAAAATTTTGTTTATTACACTTTTTATTACTATTGGGCCGAGTCGCTTCTCTCTACAGTTAACTACCACGAACTGTTTGGCAATAATGCCATAATCAAACAGTTTACGGTAATAAACTGTAAGTTAGGATCGACTCAGCCCAATAGTAGTCAAAACCCTAAAAAAGGAACCCAAAACCCTGTCCATGCAATTAACGCATGGACACTATTAACAGAATTTCCTCATCCGAAATATATACCATTCCTAGGGTTTGAAATTGCCCATAAAAAGTTACAAGCCAAAGAAAATTTACCTAATTTCTGACACATGGGAGAAAAACGTAACTTCAAATGGGCTTAATTTCAATTTAAGCACTCTAATACAATGGGATCTGAATTAACGAAGAATTAACTATGTTTCAGTCAACTCAGTGTCCCTTACTTGTAAGTGACCCTGTTCAACATTTGTCAAAGTAGTAAAATACTTAGCAAATATTAAACATTATGACATGTTAATACATGTCAACTATTAATTTCTCCTTAACTATTAATTCGCAGTAAGTAATTCATCTAATTACTTAAACTCGCTCGTTAGTGGATAGTAAGGTACCACTAAGGGTTCTTAAGGCCTTTAAACTACGCTAAAGATCTACGAACAAATTAAGGGACTGAGAAAATGAGTCACAGCAGTTTGCAGGTTGAAGGTATATATGTATATATATATATATATATATATATATATATTATATATATATATATATATATATATATATATATAATATATATATATATATATATATATATATATATATATATATATATATATATATATATATACATATATATATGCATATATATATATATATATATATATATATATATATATATATATTATATATATATATATATATATATATATATTATATATATATATATATATATATATATATATATATATATATATATATATATATATATATATATATAAATAATTATAAATATATTTTTTATATAATTAAAATTTATATTATATATATAAAGTAAATATATTTAAAAGATTTTCTTTTCTTCCCTAAAATTTTCCAATTTTGCATATCATCGCCTATTTGCCTGGCCAACATTATCTTAGAATATAATTAAATAAAAAAACAAGTTTTTTTAACTAAAAGTAAGGAACGACGTTAAAACTTAAAACGAACAGAAATTATTCCGTATATGAAAGGGGCTGCCCCCTCCTCAACGCCTGGCTCTTTACGCTAAAGCTTTTTATTGTTTAAAAAAATAGAGTTGTCAGAAAGTCAAACTTTAGCCTAAAGAGCGAGGCGTTGAGGAGGGGACAGCCCCTTTCATATACGGAATAATTTCTGTTCGTTTTAAGTTTTACCGTCGTTCCTTACTTTCAGTTAAAAAAAAACTTGTTTTTTTTTATTTAATTTTTGAACGTTTTTGAATTAATGCAGGCTTTGATTTTGGCTCACCGTACATGAATAATTAAAACAAAATTTGCATATTAATTTTACTTTTATTTGGTTAAATGGCTTTCTCGAAACTTGTTTAATTTTATTTACGAACGTTTTTATTAGTAATAAATATACATAACTCACGAATTAACATACGTAACGAACTTCTATATTCATAGATTTTTAATAGGTATATTAGGGGGTTTGCCCCCTAGTCAATACCTTGCTCTTTAAGCTAAAGTTCGAATTTTGTTCCAGTTCTTTAAAAATGACCCCTTAATCACAAAGGCCGCTAATTAGAATAAATAGCCCTCATGAAAGTACTAAAAAATCTTTGGCTTAAAGAGCGAGGTATTGACCAGGGGGTGAACCAAATCTTAATGCGCAATATTTTCTGTTCGTTTTAAGTTTTGATGTTGCTCCTTACTTTCAGTTGAAAAACTTTTTGATCCTTTTCTTTAATAATACTGGGAAATCCGGCGCCCCCTTCATAGCAATGTCCCTTCCCCCATGAAAACTTCCTTCATGGAAAGATCCTCCCACATAACCCCCGACCCACCGCCCACTACCAGAAAAAATCCCTCCTGAAAACGTCTGTATACTTCCCAATAAGCAATACTATATGTTAGCATTTGGTAAAGTTCATAACTTTCAGCCCTCCCCCGGGGACTTTGGGGGATTAAGTTATCCTAAAAGACATAGTTATCATATTTTCGACCATGCTGAACAAAATGGCTATCTCAAAATTTTCTTCGGGGACTTCGGGGGATTAAGTCATCCTAACAGATATATTTATCATATTTTCGACCATGCTGAACAAAATGGCTATCTCAAAAGTTTTATCGGGTGACTTTGGGAAAAAATGAGTGTGGGAGGGGGCCTAGTTGCCCTCCATTTTTTTGGTCACTTAAAAACGGCACTAGAACTTTTAATTTCCGTTCCACTGAGTTCTCTCACGATATTCTAGGACCACTGGATCGATAAGAGATCACCCCTGAAAAAAAAAAAAAAAAAAAAAAAAAAAAAAAAAAAAAAAAAAAAAAAAAAAAAAAAAAACGCAACTGTGATCTTTCTTCTGGCAAAAAATGCCAAATTCCCCCTTTTTGTAGATAGGTGCTTGAAACCTCTACAGTAGGGTTCTCTGATACGCTGAATATGATTGTGTGATTTTCATTGAGGTTCTATAATTTTTAGGGGTCTTTCCCCTATTTTTTCTAAAACCAGCCAAATATTCTCAGGCGCGTAACTTTTGATGGGTAAGACTAAGGTTAAAGAAACTTATATATTTGAAATCAGCATTCAAATCTTATTCTTTTGATGTATCTATTGGTATCAAAATTTCGTTTTTTAGAGTTTCGGTTACCATTGAGCCGGGTCGCTCCTTTGATTCCTTTTGAAACCCATTCTTAACTCTTAAAATTAACGAGAAATATCTTAGCCTAGATAGATTTGTAAAACTTATCAGTTATCAATCAGCCTTCTTGAAGTTACATTGAATCATTATTGTATTAAATAAAAAAAACAAGTTTTTTTAACTGAAAGTAAGGAACGACGTTAAAACTCAAAACAAACAGAAATTATTCCGTATATGAAGGGGGCTGTCCCCTCCTCAACGCCTCGCTCTTTACGCTAAAGTTTTTTTATTGTTTAAAAAAATAGAGTTGTGAGAAAGTCAAACTTTAGCGTAAAGAGCGAGGCGTTGAGGAGGGGACGGCCCCTTTCATATACGGAATAATTTCTGTTCGTTTTAAGTTTTAACGTCGTTCCTTACTTTCAGTTAAAAAAACTTGTTTTTTTTTATTTAATTTTTGAACGTTTTTGAATTAATGCAGGTTTTGATTTTGGCTCACCGTACATGAATTATTAAAAAAAATAAATATTAATTTTACTTTTATTTGGTTAAATGGTTTTCTCGAAACCTGTTTAATTTTATTTACGGACGTTTTTATTAGTAATAAATATACGTAACTTACGAATTAACCTAAGTAACGAACCTCTATGTTCTTATATTTTTAATACGTATATTAGAAGGTTCGCCCCCTAGTCAATACCTTGCTCTTTAAGCTAAAGTTCGAATTTTGTTCCAATTCTTTAAAAATAACCCTTAATCACAAATGCCGTTAATTAGAATAAATAGCTCTTATGAAAGTACTAAATTTTCTTTGGCTTAAAGAGCGAGGTATTGACTAGGGTATGAACCCAATCATATACGTAATGTTTTCTGTCGTTTTAAGTTTTGATGTTGCTCCTTACTTTCAGTTAAAAAACTTGTTTTTTTTATATATATAATTTCTGATCTTTTTTTAAATAATGCTGGGAAATCCGGCGCCCCCATCGTAGCAATGTCCCTACTCTCAAGAAAACTTCCTTCATGGTAAGATCCTCCCACATAACCCCCGACCCACTCCCCCTCCACTACCTGAAAAAATCCCCTCTGAAAACGTCTGTATACTTCCCAATAACCAATACTATATGTTAACATTTGGTAAAGTTCATAACTTTCAGCCCTCCCCCGGGGACTTTGGGGGATTAAGTCATCCTAAAAGACATAGTTATCATATTTTCGACTATGCTGAACAAAATGGCTATCTCAAAATTTTGATCGGGTGACTTTGGGAAAAAAATGAGCGTGGGAGGGGGCCTAGTTGCCCTCCATTTTTTTTGGTCACTTAAAAAGGGCACTAGAACTTTTAACTTCCGTTTGAATGAGCCCTCCCACGATATTCTAGGACCACTGGGTCGATACGATCACCCCTGGGAAAAAAAAACAAACAAACAAATAAACACGCATCCAGGATCTTTCTTCTGGCAAAAAATGCAAAACTCCACATTTTTGTATATAGGAGCTTGAAACCGCCGCAGTAGGGTTCTCTGATACGCTGAATATGATGGTTTGATTTTCATTAGGGTTCTATAGCTTTTAGGGTTTATAACTTTAGGGTCTTTTCCCCTTTTTTCGAAAATCAGCCAAATTTTCTCAGGCGCTTGACTTTTGATAGGTAGGACTAAACTTGATGAAACTTATATATTTTAAATCAGCATTAAAATCTGATTCTTTTGATGTATCTATTGGTATCAAAATTCCGTTTTCTACAGTTTCGATTACCATTGAGCCGGGTCGCTCCTTACTTACAGTTCGTTACCACGAACTGTTTGAAAGAGGGACACAGATTTGATGAAATGGATGTGAAGTTAGTGGTCTCCTGCCCCTTTATTCTACCAGCTCCCTAGAGCCCCCAATACTGACTTTGGATCAAAGTTTAGGGTTGCATCAAGGCTGATTGAAAAAAATCTATCAAAAAAGAAATTGGGAGAGTTAGAACATAGTTATGGTAAGCACAAAAATTTTGAGCTAGTTATACACTGTGTCAGTGATTCTAAACTGGTCTGACTTAAACTGGCAATTTCAAGATTTCATCAAAAAGTAATTGCAATAAAGTCTTAAAGTCCTCGTTATTTGAATTGCGACAAGAAGATAAACTTTAGTGTAAAGAGTAAGAGTTAAGGAAGAAGCAGCCCTTCTCATTTACAGAATAATTTCTTTTCGTTTTAGGTTTTAACTAACTAACTAACTTTAACTAACTTAACGTTTTAGGTTAAAACTTTCGTTTTAGAAAAGGTAGAGGATGTGTCGACCAAATTTTCACTCTTAGGCTAATAATTGAGAAGTGCCTGAGTTTTCAAACACCTTTGGTCCTCAGTTTTATAGATTACGAGCAAGCGTTCGATTCTGTTGATAGAAGAGCTTTAGTAAAGGTTTTATCCTTGTATGGTATACCAGACAAATACATTAAAGTGATTAGTGCTATGTACGAGAATAAAACTGCTGCGGTTAAGGTAGGAAATGAGGTTAGCAGCTGGTTTTGTATTAAATCAGGAGTTAAGCAGGGTTGTGTTCTATCCCCCTTTATATGGATTATTTTGATGAACTTTGTTTTAAGGAGCACAGGAAAGGCAATGGGAGACCAGAGAATCAAATGGGGAGGAAAAAGTCTCCTGGACTTGGATACCCACTTAAAATATTAAAAATGTCTTAGGTTTTTCTATATATTTTCGTATAAACAACCTTAAGGGTTTGTGGGCTCTAATCACCTCCTCCCAAGGAAAAAATTTAAGACACTTCAAAAAGAATTCTGACATGCCAAGTCACTCAGTTAGGTATTGAGGCGTTTTAGAATTTATTTCTTTAAAAAAAAGTATGGGTAACTCCGATGATAACGACTATTTTTTCCAAGGGGATTGAGGTCCCAAGGGACCAGGATAATGGGCTTTATCACTATTGGTACCCCTAAAAGCATGGGAATTATAGATCAGCATTGACAGTGAATCCACTACGAAATTTATTCTCTAAGACTTTTGCAATAAGTTAAAAAAAGTAGTTGGAAAGAGGGAAAGACTGGTATTGATTCAGATATCAAAGTTCACCATGTTTTAGGAAATATACAAGGAAAAGGGGTGAGTAACTTTCGAAGCATTCCCAGGCCTTAGAACCTTAGAGTGGGGGATTGTAGGGGTTGATATGGAGTTACTGATAAGGATTTTATAAGGTATTGGCTACCTAGAGTATTTGCTACGATTATAAATAACTTTTTTTGCATGTACATCCCAATTATATGATAGTAATGGTAGTTGTGAGGGTTGGTGAACGTATATCACGGGTCGTACAAAGCAGGCTTGGGGTGAAACAGGGATACACTTTGTCTATTAAGCTTTTATCGCTGAATGTTAAGGATACAGAGGAAAATGAGTAGGAAAAGTAGAAAAAGAGTCCAAAAGTCAACCTACTAACCGTGAATACTGCTCAGAACTGTGGGGGAGTGAAAAAGGAACGGGGTCAGAAAGGATTCAGCTTGTGTGTTTTAAGAGATTGTTAGACTTAAACGATAGGTCTAATTGCGTAGTAATAAGAGGAGATCTTAGGAATGAAAGACCAATGATACTGGTTAAGTTTTGGGAAAGGGTTGCTTCTTTGACAAGGGATAGACTTATAAAGTTAGCATTTATAAGAATAAAATTTGATAATGGAATAGAGTTTTAGCCGAAAAAAATTGTGAAAATATTGAATGATTGTGACATGTCAGGAATTTGGAACCAGTGGATAGGCACAGGAGGAGAAGTAGGATTGGTGGCTAGGGAAGTACAGAACTGCGGTGCTAATTCATGAAATACTGGGACGAGGAAATGTATTTTTTTTTAATTTGGAAGTGGCAATTTTTCCCAATTTTTTTCAACTAAAATAAAAAAAGTATATTTCAATGAAAATGCCCTTAAAGTATATTTTTTTAAATTTAGGGAGGAGAAAATTTGGGGAGGGGAGCCAGGGGGTGTTCCTTCGTATCCCTTTGGCTGGTATACAGGGACAGAAACAGGAGACATAGTTACAGCAGATGGGTTGAACCATGGTGGCGTCTTTCGGTGTTACATTAAGGTTAAGCAGGCGTGGGGAGAGGACTGTTACCTTGAGGTGGGATTAACAGGGAGGAAGCAACATGAGTAAATTCTGAAAGGAGTAAATTTTATGCTACTTGGAGAAATTAAATAAAAAAAACAAGTTTTTTAAACTGAAAGTAAGGAGCGACATTAAAACTTAAAACGAACAGAAATTATTCCGTATATGAAAGGGGCTGTCCCCTCCTCAACGCCTCGCTCTTTACGCTAAAGTTTGACTCTGTCTCACAACTTTATTTTTTAAAACAATAAAAAGGGGCTCATTCAATTGGAAATTGAGAGGGCTAGTGCCCCTTGTAATAGTCGAAAGTGATTGGAGGATAACTAGCCCCCCTCTCACGCCCACCATTCTTCCAAACACATCTAATCAAAATTTTCAGATAGCCATTTTGTTCAACGTAGTAGAGAGTTTTGGAAATTAGGTTTTTAAGAATGACACCCCCCCCCGCAGCACTCAGGGCAAGGGTTGTAAGTTATGCCTTGGGGGCATATAAGATTTTTATTGAAAGTCTTGTCGTAGAAACTTCAAAAGGGCTGATTTGATTGGAAATTGAAAGGGCTAGGGCCATTTTTAATAGTTCAAAGTGATTGGAGAGCGAATACCGCCCCTCTCATGCCCACCATTTCCCCAAACACATCCAATCAAAGTTTTGAGATAGCCGTTTTGTTTAACGTAGTGAAAGTAGTGGTGATTCGGTCTTAGAGGATGAGAACCACCCTAGCAGATCTTAGTAAGGGTTTTAATTTATGCTCTGGGGGCATATAAGGTGTTTATAGGAAGCGTTGTCGGTTCAAAATGGGCTCATTTGATTGGAAATCGAAAGGCCTAGTGCCCTTTTTAATAGTTGAAAGTGATTGGGAGGCTTGAAATTTTTATCTTAAAGATCGATGAAGGTATAATGTATTATTTGTTGTTGTTGTTTAGACCAGGGCACTTCGTACCGAAGGAGTTGTCGTGGGAACTTCAAAAAGGGATCATTCGATTGAAAATAGAAAGGGCTGATGACATTTTTAATAGTCGAAAGTGATTGGAGGGCAACTAATCTTCCTCCCACTCCCACCCTCCCACTCCCACCCTCCCATTTGCCCATTATGTTTAAAAACTAAATGCTGCCTTAAGATTAAATCAAAATGCACTGTGTCAATGCTAATTCCCAATAAGGCATCTCAGCAGTATCCCAAGAAAGACTGAGGGTATTATGTTCAAAGTTTTGGGGCTACTTCTGCTCTTAAAATTTAACCAAATCAAAATAGCGTAAGTGTATCCAAGCTATCAAAGAAAGTAAACAGTTTTTGTCGAATGGTATCAAGTTTTCCGTTTCAGGTCAACTAGAGGAGGTATGAAACTAAATTAAACAGTGCTATTTGTGTCCAGATTTTTAAAAGAATGTATGTTGTTAAAAATTGCTGATAATTCTTTTCCAGCATACAAATAGCAGGCCAAACTATAAAGTCTTAAAAAAAAAAGATTTAAAGTATAATATTCTTTTTCCCTGAAAAGACTATGTCAATATAAAACGAACAGAAATTATTTTAAAAAATTTTTTTCCGCAAAATATGTATTTCAAGGAAAAGTAAAGAACTCAATTAAACAAAACATGAGCAAAAATAAAATCAAATAATCTACCAAGCGTGAAACTACCACAAATCAGCATCGATAAATAAATGAAACCCAAAACGAACAGAAATTACAATAAATAACCGAGTCCAACTCAAAACGAGCAGAAATTAACATAAGTTGGGCGCAAAACCCCTATGCCTTCCCAAGGCCAGAACAAAATTTGCACTTTACTGAAAAAATACAAATGAATGTGCATTGTCAGTTTAATATACATATACTGATATTTAGAAATCAAAATGTTAATATTATTTGATTTATTAAAGTTATAAAAGTAAAAATATTTATATGTTTATAACATTCTGAACTTTCATTAAATTTCGAGCTTTATGCTTGACAACATTCATAACAGAAAGCACTCCCTCGACGAAGGCATTGCTGATGGTTAAGCTTAAGACTGTAAGAGCTGCTTTTCCCACTCTTTTCTGCATTTTGAGACTGAAAGAGAGCTTTTCCCAATCGATTTTGTTTTTTTTTTTTAAATCAAAATTTCCCCACTTTCCCATATTGGGTTTTGCAAACAAACGGTATTGCACGTTTAGATATTTTAAATTTTGATCGTCAGTACGAAAATCTCTATGGATTTCTGAAAATTCCATCTATATTCATTGAAAGGTTCCTGAATCTGGCTAAGTTACCAATAAAAACTAAAATTTACAATTTTGAGATTGGCCTTGTTATTGTGAAAGTAAAATGTGCCAACTTTGCGAGGATTTTTTTGACATAGGTAAAATTGGCGCAATGTGCCAATTTGAAAAATTCAATGCACAACCACCTCAAAAAAGCGCCGCATCTGGCCAAACTGGTGGTCACAGCAAAGACCGTGTTCAGGAGTGTGGACGACAAGAAGTTTAAAATGTAGTGGTAGAGGAGCTGATTCATTGGCTAATAACTTCAGATTTTCAATAATTGTTTACAATGGTGTCAAATTAAACTATTCTTCGATTCCTAGGGAAAGCTGAGCTCGATATATAATAGATTGTCTAGTTAAGCTGTGCTAAATAACATACATTTAATAAAAATTTTACTGAAACATTTTATGTATTTTTATTATTGGTTCACATTGATTAAAACAAGTAAAATATTTTTAAATAGTAGTTTGAGGAGCTTAATTTTAAGGGATCTAGACAAAGGGCTAATTCGTTTATTTACAACTTAAGCATTTAGAAATACTGAAAAGCATGATGAATGTATTTTATCGAGTACCCTTAAATAACTAACTATTATCTGCATCAGAACCTGATCTAGAGCTTTGTATGAAGATAATATAACAGTAAGATTAAGGCTGATGACTTTTGGCACTTCATTCTCGGTGCTCTGGGGCAACATTCATAGACAAAAAAGCTGGCAATCCTACTGAAGTGGGGAAGGGAGATCAATACTGCGCAAATATAAACATATCTAGAAAAATATAGTAAAATCACCAATTGTTTTTAGCTAAAATCACTAAACGGAAATAATACCAAATCTTGTAATGTTACCTACAGCGTCAACTCCGACCACAAAACTCAAAATGTAGTGGTAAAACAATCTGACTGGTTAGCTAGGAACAGGGTCGATATCTTTTTGGTCCATAAGTGTGTTTTCTGAGAGTTCAAAAGTGTATCATTTTTAGCCAAAATGTATCCATCTTGGAATCTCAAAAACAAGATGTTATTTTTTCTTCCAATTGCATTATTGCCCAAAAGACACCCAGTAAACCTCATTCAGAGCAACCCGTTAACATTAAATATAATGAAAACGAAGAAAAAACGTATAAAATATTCAGACAAAAGGACTAATTTTGAAAGCACGGTTCTCATATAAACATGTAATCCCTTACTTTGGAGAAAATTCTATACTTACGTCATCTCTGGCACAAAAATAAAAAATGGCAAATAAAAAAGAGTCAAACTCAAAACGAGCAGAAATTAATGCGAGTAGGGCTCTAAACCCAAAACTTTCTAAAAGCCAGAATATAATTTGTACTTAAATGAAAAAAATTCAAATAAATTTACTGAAAAAAATCCGCATTATCAGTTTAATATACATATGCTGATATTTATTCCTTAAAATCTTCATTGATTTTTGATTTCTTAAAGTTAGAAAAGTGAAAACATTTAAAAGAATTTTTTTTAAGTAAAGTACAAATTATATTCTGGCTTTTAGAAAGCTTGAGGTTTAGAACCCTACTCATATTAATTTCTGCTCGTTTTGAGTTTAACTATTATTTATTTTAATTTCTGTTTGTTTTGGGTTTCATTTATTTATTGATGCTGATTTGTGGTAGTTGTATTCTTAGTATATTATTTGATTCTATTTTTGTTCATTTTGGTTTAATGGAGTTCTTTACTTTTTTAAAAAAAACTTATTTTGTTGAAAAAGTTCTTTTAATTAGTCTCTGTTTGTTTTATATTTAAATAGTCTTTATCAGGGAGAAAGACTGAGCCTCTTCTTAAGTTAAACAACCATCCCTTCCATAAGAAACCTTAAATACCCCTTGGGCATAGTTTACAACCCTTGCCTCTAATTTCTGGGGATTGTTTTAACCCCAAAAGCCTTGTTATATGATATCTTGACAATTTTGAATAGAATAGCTATCTCAAAATTTCTATTACATGTATTTCGGAACAATACGACGTTTGTGTGTGTGTGTGTGTGTGTGTGTGTGTGGGGGGGGGGGGTTGTTGCCCTCCGATCACTTTGGCTCTTAAACAGAACACTAGAGCATCTGATTACCAATCCAATAAGCCCCCTCCAACGTTTATATAACCACGCTTTCTATAAAAACCTTACATGTCCCCCGGGCATAACTTACAACCCTTACCCTGAGGGCTGGGGGTTTTGTTATCCTCAAAGTCAAAATTTTCAAACCGTTCTGATACGCTGAACAAAACGGCTATCTCAAAATTTTGATTGGAAGTGTTTGGTGAAATTATGGGCGTGGGGGGACATCTGCCCTTTGATCACTTTCTAATAATAAAAAAGGCACTAGCCTCCTCAATTTCCAATAAATTGAGCCCTTTTTTAAGCTTCTACGACAAAACCTTCTATCAAACCCTTACAAAACCAAGTGCATAACTTACGACCCTTGTCCTGAGGGGTATGGGGGAAGACTGTCATCCTCAAAGACATAATTTCAAGACCTTTCAACTACGTTGAACAAAATTGCCATATCAAAATGTTACTCAGAAATGTTTGGGGTAATAATGGGCGTAGGGGGGATTCTCCCTCTGAATACTTTCGACTATTTTGAAATTTGGCGGGGGGGATTCCCACCAAATTTAAAAAGGGCTCATTGGTGGGGGATTTCCACCAAATTTTGAAAAGGGCTCATTTGGTGGGGGCCGTGGGGGGATTCTTTTGATATTTTTAAGACAACGCTTTACAGAAAAACACTATATGCCCCCAGGGCATAACTTACAACCTTAGCCCAGAGGGCTGTGGGGGGAGGGGTTGTCATCCTCAAAAACCTAATTTCCAGAACTTTCAACTACGTTCAACAAAATGGCTATATCAAATTTTGATTGGACATGTTTGGGGAGATGGTAGGCGTGAGAGGGGGGTGAGTTACCCTCCAATCACTTTCAACTATTAAAAAGGGCAATAGCCCTCTCAACTTCCAACTGAATAAGCCCCTTTTGAAGTTTCTACGATAACACTGTCTACAAAAATCATATATGCCCCAGGGCATAACTTACAACCTTTGCCCTGGTAGCTCTGCGGGGTTTGTCATCCTCAAAGGACTGAATTCCAGAACTTTCAACTACGTTGAACTAAATGGCTATCTCAAAACTTTGATTAAGTATGTTTGGGGAAATAGTGGGCGTGAGAGGGGGGGGAGTTACCCTCCAATCACTTTCAACTATTAGAAACGGCACTAGCCCTCTCAATTTCCAATTGAACGAGCCCCTTTTGAAGTTTCTACGATAACACTGTCTACAAAAATCATATATGCCCCAGGGCATAACTTACAACCTTTGCCCTGGTAGCTCTGCGGGGTTTGTCATCCTCAAGGACCTAATTTCCAGAAATTTCAACTACGTTGAACAAAATGGCTATCTCAAAACTTTGATTGAATGTGTTTGGGGAAATGGTGGTTGTGAGAGGGGGGTTAGTTACTCTCCATTCACTTTAGACTATTAAAAAGGGCACTAGACCTTTCAGTTTCCAATCAAAGGAGCCCTTTTTGAAGTTTCTAAAACATCGCTTTCTATAAAAACCTTATATACTCCCAGGGAATAGCTTACAACCCTTGCCCTGAGGGCTTTGAGGGGGGGGGGGGTGTCATCCTCAAAGCCATAATTTCCAGAACTTTCAACTACGTTGAAAAAATGGCTATCTTAAAATTTTGATTGTATGTGTCTGGGGAAATGGTGGGCGTGAGAGGGGGTTAGTTGCCCTCCAATCATTTTCAACTATTAAAAGCGGCACTATCCATTTCAATTTCCAATCGAATGAGCCCTTTTTGAAGTTTCAACGACAACACTTTCTATAAAAAACCATTTATTTCCCCAGGGCTTAAATTACAACCCTTGCCTTGAGGGCTGTGGGGGGTTGTCATCCCTAATTTCTAAAACTTAAAACTACGTTGAACAAAATGGCTATATAAAAATTTTGATTGGATGTGCTTGGGGAAAAGGTGGGTGTTAGAGGGGGTTAGTTGCCCTCCAATCACTTTCGACTATTTAAAAGGGCACTAGCCCTTTGAATTTCCAATCGAATGAACCCCTTTTCAGGTTTCTACGACAAAACTTTCAGTAAAAACTTTACATCACCCCAGGGCATAACTTGTATCCCATACCATGAAGACTGTGGGGGGGGTGTCCTGCTCAAAGACATAATTTCCAGAACTTTTAACTGCGTTGAACAAATTGGCTATCTCAAAATTTTGTTTTGATGTGTTTGGGGAAATGGTGGTATTGGAAAGTTTCCTTCCAATCACTTTCGACTATTTAAAAGGGCACTAGCCATTCAAATTTCCAATCGAATGAGCCCTTTTTGAAGTTTCTACGACAAAACTTTTAAAAACTTTACATGACCCCAGGGCATAACTTGTAACCCATGCCCTGAAGACTGTGGGGGGGGGGGGTGTCCTGCTCAAAGACATAATTTCCAGAACTTTTAACTGCGTTGAACAAAATGGCTATCTCAAAATTTTGTTTTGATGTGTCTGGGAAAATGTTTGTCAGGAAAATGTGTCTGGAAGTTGCCTTCCAGTCCCTTTCGACTATTAAAAAGGCACTAGCCACTTCAATTTCCAATCGAATGAGCCCTTTTGAAGTTTCTACGACATCATTTTCTATAACAACCTTTTATGCCCCATGGGTATAACTTGCAACCCTTACCCTGAGGGCTGTGGGGGGGGGTGTCATCCTCAAAGATCAAATTTCCAGAACTTTCAACTACGTTGAATAAAATGGCTATCTCAAACTTTTGATTGGATATGTTTGGGGAAAGGGTGGGCGGAGAGGGGGTTTAGTTGCCCTCCAATCACTTTTAACTATTAAAAACGGCACTAGCCCTCTCAATTTTCAATTGAATGAGCCCCTTTTGAAGTTTCTACGATAACGCTATCTATAAAAACCATATATAACCCCAGGGCATAATTTACAACCTTTGCCATGGGAGCTCTGCGGGATTTGTCATCCTCAAAGACCTAATTTCCAGAACTTTCAGCTACGTTGAACAAAATGGCTATCTCAAACTTTGATTGAATATGTTTAGGGAAATGGTGGGCGTGAGAGGGAGGGATGAGTTACCCACCAATCACTTTCAATTATTAAAAACAGCACTAGCCCTCTCAATTTCCAATTGAATGAGTCCCTTTTGAAGTTTCTACGATAACGCTATCTATAAAAACCATATATGTCCCCGGGGCATAAATTACAACCTTTGCCCTGGGAGCTCTGCGAGCTTTGTCATCCTCAAAGACCTAATTTCGAGAACTTTCAACTACGTTGAACAAAATGGCTATCTCAAAACTTTTATTGAATGTGTTTGGGGAAATGGCGGGTGTGAGAGGGGGTTAGTTACTCTCCATTCACTTTCCACTATTAAAAAGGGCACTAGCCCTTTCCGTTTTCAATCAAAGGAGCCCTTTTAGAAGTTTTCTAAAACATCGATTTCTATAAAAACCTTATATACTCCCAGGGAATTGCTTACAACCCTTGCCCCGAGGGCTGTGAAGGGGGGGGGTTGTCATCCTCAAAGACATAATTTCCAGAACTCTCAACTACGTTAAAAAAATGGCTATCTTAAAATTTTGATTGTATGTGTCTGGGGAAATGGTGGCGGTGAGAGGGGGTTAGTTGCCCTCCATTATTTTCAACTATTAAAAACGGCACTATCCATTTCAATTTCCAATCGAATGAGCCCTTTTGGAAGTTTTAACGACAACGCTTTCTATAAAAAACCTTATATTTCCCCAGGGCATAACTTACAACCCTTGCCTTGACGGCTGTGGGGAGTTGTTATCCTCAAAGACCTAATTTCTAAAACTTAAAACTACGTTGAACAAAACGGCTATCTAAAAATTTTGATTGGATGTGTATGGGGAAAAGGTGGTATTGGAAGGGATGTCAGTTGCCTTCCAAATACTTTTGACTATTAAAAAGGGCACTAACCACTTCAATTTCCAATCGAATGAGCCCTTTTTGAAGTTTCTACGACAGCACTTTCTATAAAAGCCTTATATGCCCCAAGGGCATAACTTGCAACCCTTGCCCTGAGGGCTGCGGGGGGGGGGGGTTGTCATCCTCTAAGATCTTATTTCCAGAACTTTCAACTACTTTGAACAAAATGGCTATCTCAAAATTTTAATTGGATGTTTTGGGGGAAAGGGTGGATGGAGCGGGGGGTTAGTTACCCTCCAATCACTTTTGACTATTAAAAAGGGCAATAAACCTTTAACTTTCCAATCGAACGAGCCCTTTTTCAAGTTTCTACGACAAAGCTTTCAATAAAAACCTTTTATGCACCCAGGGTATAACTTACAGCCTTAGCCCTGATGGCTTTGGGGGGAGTGTCATCCTCAAATACATAATGTCCAGAACTTTCAATTATGTTGAACAAAATGGCTATCTCAAAACCTTGATTGAATATGTTTGGGGAAATGGTGGGCGTGAGAGGGGGGGGGGGGGGTTTGAGTTACCCACCAATCACTTTCAAATATTAAAAACGACACTAGCCCTCTCAATTTCCAATTGAATGAGTCCCTTTTGAAGTTTCTACGATAACACTATCTATGAAAACCATATATGTCCCCGGGGCATAACTTACAACCTTTGCCCTGGGAGTTCTGTGGGGTTTGTCATCCTCAAAGACCTAATTTCGAGAACTTTCAACTACGTTGAACAAAATGGATATCTCAAAACTTTTATTGAATGTGTTCGGGGAAATGGTGGGTGTGAGAGTGGGGTTAGTTACTCTCCATTCACTTTTCACTATTAAAAAGGGCACTAGCCCTTTCTGTTTCTAATCAAAGGAGCCCTTTTGAAGTTTCTAAAACATCGCTTTCTATAAAAACCTTATATACTCCCAGGGAATAGCTTACAACCCTTGCCCTGAGGGCTGTGAAGGGGGGGGGGGTTTCATCTTCAAAGATATAAATTCCAGAACTTTCAACTATGTTGAAAAAATGGCTATCTTAAAATTTTGATTGTATGTGTCTGGGGAAATGGTGGCCGTGAGAGGGGGTTAGTTTCCCTCCAATCATATTCACCTATTAAAAACAGCACTATCCATTTCAATTTCCAATCGAATGAGCCCTTTTGGAAGCTTTAACGACAACGCTTTCTATAAAAAACCTTATATTTCCCCAGGGAATAACATGCAACCCTTGTCTTGATGGCTGTGGGGAGTTGTTATCCTCAAAGATCTAATATCTATAACTTAAAACTATGTTAAATAAAATGGCTATCTAAAAATTTTGATTGGATGTGTATGGGGAAAAGGTAGTATTGGAAGGGGTGTTAGTTGACTTCCAATCACTTTCGACTATTAAAAAGGGCACTAGCCATTTCAATT
Source organism: Artemia sinica (assembly GCA_027921565.1). Taxonomy (NCBI): domain Eukaryota; kingdom Metazoa; phylum Arthropoda; class Branchiopoda; order Anostraca; family Artemiidae; genus Artemia; species Artemia sinica. The sequence goes on along the minus strand of CM051257.1, from coordinate 70,422,203 downwards.
TCCAATCGAATGAGCCCTTTTTGAAGTTTCTACGACAGCACTTTCTATATAAGCCTTATGTGCCCCAAGGGCATAACTTGCAACCCTTGCCCTGAGGGCTCTGGGGGGGGGGGGTTTGTCATCCTCAAAGATCTTATTTCCAGAACTTTCAACTACTTAGAAAAAATGGCTATTTCAGAATTTTTATTGGATGTGGTGGGGGAAAGGGTGGATGGAGCGGGGGTTAGTTGCCCTTCAATCGCTTTTGACTATTAAAAAGGACAATAGCCCTTTAACTTTCCAATCGAACGAGCCCTTTTTCAAGTTTCTACGACAAAACTTTCAGTAAAAACTTTACATGACCCAATGGCATAACTTGTAACCCATGCCCTGAAGACAGTGTGTGTGTGGGGGGGGGGTGTCCTGCTCAAAGACATAATTTCCAGAACTTTCAACTGCGTTGAAAAAATGGCTATCTCAAAATCTGGTTTGGATGTGTTTGGGGAAATGGTGGTAGTGGAAGGGGTGTTAGTTGCCTTCCAATCACTTTTGACTATTTAAAAGGGTACTAGCCATTTCAATTTCCAATCGAATCCGACCTTTTTGAAGTTTCTACGACAGCACTTTCTATAAGAACCTTATATGCCCCAAGGGCATAACTTGCAACCCTTACCCTGAGGGCTGTGGGGGGTTATCATCCTCAAAGATCTAATTTCCAGAACTTTCAACTACGTTGAACAAAATGGCTATCTCAAAATTTTGATTGGATGTGTTTGGAGAAAAGGTGGGCAGAGCGGGGGGTTAGTTGCCTTCCAATCATTTTTGACTAATAAAAAAGGCAATAGCCCTTTGACTTTCCAATCGAATGAGCCCTTTTTCAAGTTTCTGCGACAAAGCTTCAATAAAAACCTGTTATGCCCCCAGGGTATAACTTACAGCCTTAGCCCTGAGGGCTTTGGGGGGAGTGTCATCCTCTACTACATAATGTCCAGAACTTTCAACTACGTTGAACAAAATGGTTTTCTCAAAACTTTGATTGAATATGTTTGGGGAAATGGTGGGCGTGATAGGGGGGGGGGGGGCTAGTTGCTCTCCATTCACTTTCGACTATTAAAAAGAGCACTAGCCCTTTCAATTTCCAATCAAATGAGCCCTCTTTGAAGTTTCAACAAAAAAATTTCTAAGAAAACCTTATTTGCCCCAGGGCATAACTTACAACCCTTGCCCTTTGGGATATGAGGGATTTATTATCCTCAAAGACCTTATGTCCAGAACTTTCCACAACGTTGAACAAAATAGATATCTTTAAAGGTTGATTGGGGAAATGGTGGGCATGAAAAGGGGGTTAATTGCCCTTCAATCACTTTCGACTATTAAAAAGGCCACTAGCCATTTCAATTTCCAATCGAATTAGCCTTTTTTGAAGTTTCTACAATATCAATTTCTATTAAAACTTTATATGCCCCCAGGGCATAGCTGACAAACCTTGCCCGGAGAGCTGGGGGGGGTGTCATCGTCAAAGACATAATTTCCAGAACTTTCAACTACGTTGTAAAAAATGGCTATCTCAAAATTTTGATTGTATATGTTTAGAGAAATAGTGGGCGTGAGAGGGGTTTAGTTGCCCTCCTATCATTTTCAACAATTAAAAAGACACTAGCCATTTCAATTTCCAATTGAATGAGCCCTTTTTGAAGTTTCTAAGAATACCCTTTCTATAAAAACCTTATATGCCCCCAGGGCATAGCTTGCAACCCTGGCCCAGAGGGCTTTGGGGGGAGGGGGATGCTGTTATCCTTAAAGACCTAATTTCCAAAACTTTCAACTATGTTTGAACAAAATGGCTATTTAAAAATTTTGATTGGATGTGTTTGTGGAAAAGGTGGGTGTGAGAGGGGGTAAGTTGCCCTCCAATCACTTTCGACTATAAAAAAGGGCACTAGCCCTTTGAATTTCCAATGGAATGAGCCCTTTTTGCAAGTTTCTACAACAAACCTTTCAAGGAAAACCTGATATGCCCCCCAGGGCCTAACGTATAACCCTTGCCCTGAAGACTGTGGGGGAGTGTCTTCCTCAAAAACATAATTTTCATTTGGAAATCAACTACGTTGAACAAAATGGCTATCTCAAAATTTTGATTGGATGTTTTTGGGGAAATGGTGGGCGTGGAAGGGGTGTTATTTGCCTTCCAATAATTTTTGACTATTAAAAAGGGCACTAGCCATTCCAATTTCCAATCGAATGAGCCCTTTTCGAAGTTTCTACGACAACTCCTTTGATACGAAGTACCCTGGTCTAAAGGAAAAAGGAATATTACATTGTGCCAACATCGTTCTTTACTTAGGCAGCGCTATTTTGGTGCCTATGATTGTGTCCCAGCACATGGGAATATGTCTAAACACATTAGACATTGTCCAGTTGCCATTCCTAGCTAGGTACTTAGCTTTTCGTAAATTGTTTTTATCTTTGGGTGATAAAATTATTCTTCAATTTACGAATTCAGGTAGATAGCTGAGCTTGACTTAATATATATTGTCCTTTAAAAGCTGAGCTAAATAACATAAATTTAGCAACAATTTTCCACGACATTCTGTCTATTTTTATTGTTAATTTAAATTAATTAGGACATGTAAAAAGACTCACACTAAATAGAACATGTAAAAATAATTTCATCTAGTGATTGGAGGAGTTTGATATGCAGAATCCTGATAAAGAGCACACTCGCTCATTTAGCACTTAAACATTTGAAAATACTGAAGGACATGGCGAATTTATTTTACCAAGTACTCTTAAATAAATGACTATTTGCTGCATCAGAACCAGATCTAGGATTTCATTCAATAGACAAAAGAAAATTACACAAGAGAAAAGGGGTAAACATCGTAATAGCAATCTGGTTTCAGAATGACTGGGAGTGAGTCGCCAATTTGAACAAATCCTTCCATACAATTCTTAACTGTACTGACTTAGCGTATTTGCTCAAGTTCATTGCTGGTACAGAGCATCAGTTTGTGACCGGAACAAAAAGTGGGCAACCCTACCGCTACTTCGAGAGCAATACCGCATAATTTCTTGCTGATGCCGGAACTGTGCCGCAAAATCATTTTTATCACCGAATTTAATCTGTAAATAGTTACCGAAAATCCTTTTTTAGAGTTTCGTATGATTTAGTTTTTAAGATTTCAAGATGGATATATTTTAACTGTAAATGAAACATTTTTTGATGATCTGGAGACTCATTCATGAACCTGAAAGTAGGCAACCCTAATTTAGGATCGAATGCTCCAGCACTTTCTTTTTATATATACAATTTTTGAAAAGTTGTTTCGCTTGCAGGATGATAATTCCAACATTAAGTGGCAGTTTGCAAACCTGAGGTTTCGAAGTTGAATGTCATACGATTATGTCGTAAGGACAGTAAGAAGCTTATCAGCAATGTTGCCAGACGTATCAATATTGGGGAACAAAATTATCCAAGCATAATCCCCCTCCCCCCTAAGACTAGTGTTGGGCGGTAATTTGATTTACTGACACATTGATATTCCTACTTTCGACATTTCGGATGAGGTTTTTTGCTAAAAAAATACTCTTTTTTTTGCCTGAGTCCAATAATAAAAATTGTAACTATAGAGTATTTTGCATAATTTTTGTTTTTCAAATTTCGAATAAAATAATATGACGCAATAAATAGAAACTTTGATTACACAAGCGACTGTCAAGAGAAACCACATTTGAAATTACTCGGGCTCAGGACAAAGAAAAATAAATTACGTAGCAACCTAGAATAGGTATTTTTGACATTCCCATGTTATTTGAGTGGATAAGCTTTTCTTGGACCTATAGCCTCTCTATTGAAAATCTCTAGGGTCGTGATAGATTCAGCTGCTGGTAAAGCATGCTTGTCATTGACTACCAAAACTTCTTCTTTTGAAACCCCGCGAACTGGTTTGATTCTAATGTGGCTGGATCACAGTGACTGTCTCTGTACTTGCATCTACTTATAAAGATTGAGCAGCCACTGAGGCCTTCATTTCATAAGATTTTTGGTCAAATATATTATTGGTTTTGCCAGAATTCAATACTAAAAGCTGTAATTAAAGAGTTTTTTGCATAGTTGTTTTTTTCAAACTTTGAATAATATAAAATGACACAGTAAATAGAAAATTCGATTACACAAGCAAATGTTACGAAAAAATCACGTTTAAAGTTACTTGAGCTCAGGATAAAGAAAAATAAATAACAGGCTATTAAAAAAGGACCATGTCAGTGTTTTCCCTGAAGGTCGGTTTTATTTTTCAGTTATTAACTGACGACCTTGAAAAACACTCTCAGAAGAGATACTGGTGGCGGAAACGGACGTAAATTTTTTGGCAGCCTAGTATAGGTATTTTCTGACATCCCACATTACTTTGGTCGATAAGCTTTTATTGGAGCTATAGACCCTCTTTTGAAAATCTGTAGAGTTGCGATAGTTTCAGCTGCTGGTGAGGCAAGCTTGGCGTTGATTACCAAAACCTCTTCACGTGAACCCTACAACTTGCTTGATTCTGTTGTGGCCAAATCACAGGGACTGTCTTGGAACTTGCATTCACTAATACAGATTGAGCAGCCTTTAAGGCCTTGCTATTTTACTTTCGACTCAGAGAAGATCGTCAGGGGAGATATATATTTTCTGCAAACGCGGTTTCATGTCTATGGCAATCGTGTCAGGTACCCTGACCAAGGCTTAAAAACCTAGAGGGCTTTTATCCAGAAAAGTATTTCGGAGTTCCTCAGCAACATTTGAAAGTACACCCTTACTAAACGTAGTTTTGGTTTTAAAGCAGGCTAAGCCAACTTATGGATACAAATATGCTTGCTATGTACCAGTATGTGTGAGTCAATGGATTTAATACGTTATTCTAATTCTTCTCGGACGCTTTCGAAATAACTTTGTATACTACTATTTCTACTAACAACTCACTACAGCACCAAGCCACCATCATGCTCCTTTATCCTAATATATTGAAAACCTCCCACTCTACACCCTCCCAGGAAGTTCTGATTTTCCTTAAGTTTTTTGTTACGGCATCCTCCATCTCAGCTAGGGACGACCTAATTTTTGACATTGGCACAAAGACGATAAAATCAACGAAGATTTTCGGAAATCTTTTATCTTTCATCCACAGGACACGTCTTAGCCATCTTAACTTTCCCCTTGTTATTAACCTAGAAAGTGGGACTGAACCATATTTTCAGTACAACTTACTGTTTGAAATACGGTCAGAAAGCCGAGTACCCAAAATACTCCGTTGGTAATTACTCTGGGAAACATCATGCAGAGCCCACATCTTTTGGAGTGCCCTATCTCGAAAACCCAGTTCACAATCTTCAGTAATTTACCTCTAAGTTCACAGCAACCATATTTAAAAGTCTCATTTACCATACTATGAGCACCTGGGCTCTTTTTACTTCTTAAGTCTTTTAGTAGCCGGCTATCACTAATTCTTCCTCACAAAATAAACCTTCCTTCGCTTCCAAAGTATCAAAAAATTTTCATTCTTTCCATGTATTTCCTTTAACTTTGTCACGGTTTAGCACACTCTCAAAAAGTGGTCCTGCTCATCTCTCTTTATTACTTTCCTCATCACTAATTGAAGAACATTCCTATCTTTACCTGGGATAGACTGACTAGTTCTTCTCAATTTTTAATATTCCAGTATAATGTCTTACTATTATGCCGTATGATTGCATCTTCCAGATCTCCAGCAATTTTATCCCTGGCCTCCATTTCACACCTCCTTAATTACATTTCAATGCTTTTTCCACTCTCCTTACATTCATTTATTTTTAAATAAAATTTTCCCTTAAATAATTCTTGTGCAACCGCCTCCTCCTTTCAGCTAAAGCTTAACCATTCTCACTAATATTCGTAACTGCGCTTCTAGCTTTCCTCCCTAAGACACCATCAGCGACTTCAAAAATATTTTACTAAAATTATTCTGGAGTCATCCTGGAGTCTAACAACGTCATAGTTACCTGGAAGATAGTTACCCTTTCTAAATTTCTGTTTTAGATTAACCCTATTCATTACAAGATAGGACATGAGGCCTTTGAACATGAGTACAATCCTCCCTATATCCCCAAGTATCTTTTAAAATTCCTATCAGTCTTCGGTTTAACATAGTAAGGTCAGCCGTCTCTCCATCATATAAATGCCATGTTAAATTATGGGCTTTTTTATGACCCATGCATACATACAACATTGTATGTTGTAGTTTTTCTGCCGTATGTTCACTAATAGAATGGCAGAAAAAGTTGGAAATAGAATTTACAAATATTTTTTTGGATATCGGTATTTACGTCTCGATATTTTGTCCGGTGTAGTGAAATCGATATCAAATATTGCTCAACACTATCTAAGACAGCATAATCTAAGAAAATATAGAACAACCTATGGCATCACTTCTGAAAATAAAGCAGAAAGCAAAGGTAGTTTTTCGATCACACTAAACTAAAATGTTTGCCACACGAACAGTCTACAGACCGTCTGAATTTCCGTAGTTATGATCCTGTGGTATGTGGGAAAAAACGTGCACAAGATATTTGAATTCAAAGGCGGATGATGAAGGAAAGATTTTAAGCCGAACTGGCCAGCCATGACAAAAAACCCACAGAGAAAAATCTCAATGAAAAAAAACAACAAAAAAACAAACACGACTTCGGCCAGTGGAGAGAAAACATGTTTCGTCTTTTCTCTCCAATGGCCACAGTCTCGTTTCTTTTCTTTTTGTTTTTCATTGAGATTTTTCTCTCTGTTGGTTTTTTGGGTGATGAAGATGATATATTTTTTAGATTCAAAGTGATTCTATATTGCTGTTGATTTTGGTGAACATTGATAAATTTTTGCTGAGTTAATTTTTGTTAAGAGCCGAGAATACTCTTTGATGGTGTTAATTTATGAGGAATTCATCATAATCTGTGTAGCAACTTCATCCAAGAAAGGTTTCTCAGTGAGTTTGTAAAGATCAATCTGTCAAAAAAATGTAATTTTCAATCATTAAAAGACGTATTTTTAGGAGATGACTGTTCGTAATTTTTTTTTTTTTTTTTTATTTACAAACGGGTTACAATAAATAAATAAACAAACATCTCATTTAAAAAACACAATCCAATGCATTACTGCATGCCGGACAAAACCCGAAAAAAAGAAAAACACTTTAAAAAAATATATATATAATATTTTCTTTTATTATCTTTTATTTCCTCGGACCCTAATACAACCCAAAAAGGGTCCAACCCAAAAACAAATAAATATCTTCTCTCGCCTCCCTCTCCCACCCCTCCAACAAAAAAGTGGGAACTTGAGAATCATCCACGCAAACAACGCAACACAACTCACAACATTCACAAAAAGAGAGGAGAAAAAAAATAAATAAAAAAAGGAAATAAATCACTCATCCATTCAAAACCCAAACAGTCATCTCACCAACAACATTCGACCAATCATTCTCTACACACAACCACTAAAATCTTCCATATTGATAAAAACAGCTTATTCTGAGGGAATTTCGAAATTCATCCAGATCTGTCTTATTTTTTACCTCCTCGGGAAGTTTGTTCCAGACAGCCGGGCCATAAAAACGGATAGGAAATGTAGTAACTATCATGTGACTTGGTACTTTGAAATTATTTTCTACAATACCGTAACTATCATGGGACTTGGTACTTTGAAATTATTTTCTATAATAGCGTAAGTATCATGTGACTTGGTACTTTGAAACTATTATCTATAAAAGCGTAAGGATCATGTGACTTGGTACTTTCAAATTATTTTCTACAATAGCGTAACTATCATGTGACTTGGTACTTTGAAATTATTTTCTACAATAGCGTAACTATCATGTGACTTGGTACTTTGAAATTATTTTCTATAATAGCGTAACTTTCATGTGACTTGGTACTTTGAAATTATTTTCTACAAAAGCGTAACTATCATGTGACTTGGTACTTTGAAATTATTTTCTACAATAGCGTAACTTTCATGTGACTTGGTACTTTTAAATTATTTTCTATAATAGCGTAACTTTCATGTGACTTGGTACTTTGAAATTATTTTCTGCAATAGCGTAACTATCATGTGACTTGGTACTTTGATATTATTTTCTACAATAGCTTAACTATCATGTGACTTGGTACTTTGAAATTATTTTATACAATAGCGTAGCTATCATGTGACTTGGTACTTTGAAATTATTTTATACAATAACGTAACTATCATGTGACTTGGTACTTTGAAATTATTTTGTACAATAGCGTAACTATCATGTGGCTTGGTACTTTGAAATTATTTTCTACAATAGCGTAACTATCATGTGACTTGGTACTTTGAAATTATTTTCTACAATAGCGTAACTATCATGTGACTTGGTACTTTGAAATTATTTTCTATAATAGCGTAACTTTCATGTGATTTGGTACTTTGAAATTATTTTCTACAATAGCGTAACTTTCATGTGACTTGGTACTTTGAAATTATTTTCTACAATAGCGTAACTATCATGTGACTTGGTACTTTGATATTATTTTCTACAATAGCTTAACTATCATGTGACTTGGTACTTTGAAATTATTTTCTACAATAGCGTAACTATCATGTGACTTGGTACTTTGAAATTATTTTATAGAATAGCGTAACTATCATGTGACTTGGTACTTTGAAATTATTTTATACAATAGCGTAACTATCATGTGACTTGGTACTTTGATATTATTTTCTATAATAGCGTAACTTACATGTGACTTGGTACTTTGAAATTATGTTCTACAATAGCGTGACTATCATGTGACTTGGTACTTTGATATTATTTTCTATAATAGCGTAACTATCATGTGACTTGGTACTTTGAAATTGTTTTCTACAATAGCGTAACTATCATGTGACTTGGTACTTTGAAATTATTTTATACAATAGCGTAACTATCATGTGACTTGGTACTTTGAAATTATTTTCTACAATAGCGTAACTATCATGTGACTTGGTACTTTGAAATTATTTTCTATAATAGCTTAACTATCATGTGACTTGGTACTTTGAAATTATTTTTTACAATAGTGTAACTATCATGTGACATGGTACTTTGAAATTATTTTATACAATAGCGTAACTATCATGTGGCTGGGTACTTTGAAATTATTTTATACAATAGCGTAACTATCATGTGACTTGGTACTTTGAAATTATTTTCTATAATAGCGTAACTTTCATGTGACTTGGTACTTTGAAATTATTTTCTACAATAGTGTAACTATCATGTGACTTGGTACTTTGATATTATTTTCTACAATAGCGTAACTATCATGTGACTTGGTACTTTGAAATATATTTTCTACAATAGCGTAACTATCATGTGACTTGGTACTTTGAAATTATTTTATACAGTAGCGTAACTATCCTGTGACTTGGTACTTTGAAATTATTTTCTACAATAGCCTAACTATCATGTGGCTTGGTACTTTGAAATTATTTTCTACAATAGCGTAACTATCATGTGACTTGGTACTTTGAAATTATTTTATACAATAGCGTAACTATCATGTGACTTGGTACTTTGAAATTATTTTCTATAATAGCGTAACTTTCATGTGACTTGGTACTTTGAAATTATTTTCTACAATAGCGTAACTATCATGTGACTTGGTACTTTGAAATTATTTTCTACAATAGCGTAACTTTCATGTGACTTGGTACTTTGAAATTATTTTCTACAATAGCGTAACTATCATGTGACTTGGTACTTTGATATTATTTTCTACAATAGCGTAACTATCATGTGACTTGGTACTTTGAAATTATTTTCTACAATAGCGTAACTATCATGTGACTTGGTACTTTGAAATTATTTTATACAATAGCGTAACTATCATGTGACTTGGTACTTTGAAATTATTTTCTACAATAGCGTAACTATCATGTGACTTGGTACTTTGAAATTATTTTATAGAATAGCGTAACTATCATGTGACTTGGTACTTTGAAATTATTTTCTATAATAGCGTAACTTTCATGTGACTTGGTACTTTGAAATTATTTTCTACAATAGCGTAACTATCATGTGACTTGGTACTTTGAAATTATTTTCTACAATACCGTAACTATCATGTGACTTGGTACTTTGAAATTATTTTCTATAATAGCGTAAGTATCATGTGACTTGGTACTTTGAAACTATTATCTATAAAAGCGTAAGGATCATGTGACTTGGTACTTTCAAATTATTTTCTACAATAGCGTAACTATCATGTGACTTGGTACTTTGAAATTATTTTCTACAATAGCGTAACTATCATGTGACTTGGTACTTTGAAATTATTTTCTATAATAGCGTAACTATCATGTGACTTGGTACTTTGAAATTATTTTCTATAATAGCGTAACTATCATGTGACTTGGTACTTTGAAATTATTTTCTATAATAGCGTAACTATCATGTGACTTGGTACTTTGAAATTATTTTATACAATAGTGTAACTATCATGTGACATGGTACTTTGAAATTATTTTATACAATAGCGTAACTATCATGTGGCTTGGTACTTTGAAATTATTTTATACAATAGCGTAACTATCATGTGACTTGGTACTTTGAAATTATTTTCTATAATAGCGTAACTTTCATGTGACTTGGTACTTTGAAATTATTTTCTACAATAGTTTAACTATCATGTGACTTGGTACTTTGATATTATTTTCTACAATAGCGTAACTATCATGTGACTTGGTACTTTGAAATTAATTTCTACAATAGCGTAACTATCATGTGACTTGGTACTTTGAAATTATTTTTTACAGTAGCGTAACTATCATGTGACTTGGTTCTTTGAAATTATTTTCTACAATAGCGTAACTATCATGTGGCTTGGTACTTTGAAATTATTTTCTACAATAGCGTAACTATCATGTGACTTGGTACTTTGAAATTATTTTATACAATAGCGTAACTATCATGTGACTTGGTACTTTGAAATTATTTTCTATAATAGCGTAACTTTCATGTGACTTGGTACTTTGAAATTATTTTCTACAATAGCGTAACTATCATGTGACTTGGTACTTTGAAATTATTTTCTACAATAGCGTAACTTTCATGTGACTTGGTACTTTGAAATTATTTTATACAATAGCGTAACTATCATGTGACTTGGTACTTTGAAATTATTTTCTACAATAGCGTAACTATCATGTGACTTAGTACTTTGAAATTATTTTCTACAATAGCGTAACTATCATGTGACTTGGTACTTTGAAATTATTTTCTACAATAGCGTAACTATCATGTGACTTGGTACTTTGAAATTATTTTATATAATAGCGTAACTATCATGTGACTTGGTACTTTAAAATTATTTTCTACAATAGCGTAACTATCATGTGACTTGGTACTTTGAAATTATTTTCTAAAATAGCGTAACTATCATGTGACTTGGTACTTTGAAATTATTTTCTATAATAGCGTAACTATCATGTGACTTGGTACTTTGAAATTATTTTCTATAATAGCGTAACTATCATGTGACTTGGTACTTTGAAATTATTTTCTATAATAGCGTAACTATCATGTGACTTGGTACTTTGAAATTATTTTCTATAATAGCGTAACTATCATGTGACTTGGTACTTTGAAATTATTTTCTATAATAGCGTAACTATCATGTGACTTGGTACTTTGAAATTATTTTATACAATAGCGTAACTATCATGTGACTTGGTACTTTGAAATTATTTTCTACAATAGCGTAACTATCATGTGACTTGGTACTCGCAACTCCCCCCTCCACTATCACACTATAATTACTCTAAGACACCCCGCTCCCATCACTCCACCACTTATTTATTATATGGAACACATTGAAGAAGTAAAGCTATCTGTTATTACAATTCTTTTCTTGTCATCTACACCCTTTTAGTATCTACTTCTTCGTATAGTATAACGTTAAACTATTTTAAATTGACAACACTGTCCAAACATCACTTGTGTATTATACAGTACACAATCAACCCATCTCCCTCCAAAATACTTTTCAGCCATTTCATGTTAAATTTTTTATTTATGAACTATTTTAAATTAACAACACATCGAAGTATATTTTAAATTGGCAACACTGTCCAAACATCACTTGTGTATTATACAGTACACAATCAACCCATCTCCCCCCCCCCAAAACACTTTTCAGGCATTTCTTGTTAAATTTTTTTATTTCTTAACTATTTTAAATTGACAACACATCGAAGTATATTTTAAATTGACAACACTGTCCAAACATCACTTGTGTATTATACAGTACACAATCAACCCGTCTCCCCCAAAACACTTCGTAGGCATTTATTGTTAAATTTTTTTATTTCTTAAATATTTTAAATTAACAACACATCGAAGTATATTTTAAATTGACAACACTGTCCAAACATCACTTGTGTATTATACAGTACACAATCAACCCATCTCCCTCCAAAACACTTTTCAGGCATTTCTTGTTAAATTTTTTATATCTTAACTATTTTAAATTGACAACACTGTCCAAACATCACTTGTGTGTTATACAGTTCACAATCAACCCATCTCCCCCCAAAACACTTTTCAGCCATTTCTTGTTAAATTTTTTTATTTCTTAAATATTTTAAATTAACAACACATCGAAGTATATTTTAAATTGACAACACTGTCCAAACATCACTTGTGTATTATACAGTACACAATCAACCCGTCTCCCCCCAAAACACTTTTCAAGCATTTCTTGTTAAATTTTTTTTATTTCTTAACTATTTTAAATTGACAACACTGTCGAAACATCACTTGTGTATTATACAGTACACAATCATCCCCTGTCCCCCAAAACACTTTTCAGCCATTTCTTGTTAATTTTTTTTATTTATAAACTATTTTTGGCTAAAGGCAATTCTCCAAAACAAATCGGAAACCGCTCTTGATAGCACAGACTTCAAAAATGGAACTGTGGATAACACACGGGTGATTGACAGCTTTCCCTACAAAAGCATTCCTTAATACGCAATTTGACAATCTCTAGTTTTCGATTAAAAAAAAACAGCGGGGAATCCCCACTCGTAATTGCTAATCACTTTAACCCTTTTAAAAAAAATCGAAGTATATTTTAAATTGACAACACTGTCCAAACATCACTTGTGTATTATACAGTACACAATCAACCCATCTCCCCCCAAAACACTTTTCTTTCATCTCTTGTTAAATTTTTTATTTCAACTTATCCAGACGGGGTTTTTGCTAGCAGCTCGGCCCACCGTACAATACTAGAAGTACTCTAAGAGATCCTTCTGCCATCACCTCACCACTTATGTATTATATGGAACACATCGAAGAAGTAAAGCTATCCGTTATTACAATTCTTTTCTTGTCATCTACACCCCTCTTAGTATCAACTTCTTCGTATAGTATAACGTTAAACTATTTTAAATTGACAACACTGTCCAAACATCACTTGTGTATTATACAGTACATATCGAAGTATTCACAAATTGACTTTCCCTTTAAGCACTCTCTGAAAGTTCCAACTTAATACACAAATCCCTTTTTGAGATATGCCAATTTGAAAATCTGCGTGCACATAGTGTTTTTGATTTAGTTCAAGTTCCACCTCAAATACCTCATTCTGTCAAATTTTCACCTTGATATGCGTAGCCTACTGCCAGGAACCAATGGGGGAATCCTCGCTCGTAATTGCTAATCACTATAACCCTTTTTTCTCCATCGTCAAGTACATGCTCTGGAGAAATGTTTAATCACGTGTAGAGGTCCCATAGAATAACAATGGAAGGAACATAGAATAGCAAGGAAGGGGACATAAACCCTTAGAATAGCATGGGAGGGAATATAAACCCTTAGAATAGCATGGGAGGGAATATAAACCCTTAGAATAGCATGGGAGGGAATATAAACCCTTAGAATAGCATGGGAGGGAACATAATCGGCTAGAATCCAGACGAAGCATTCTACTGGGGCGCTCATATAAACTTCAGAGGTGGCTCATTTGACTGGACATCGAAAGTTCTAGTTCAGTTTTTAAGAGTCAAAAGAGACCAGAGGGTAACTAGACCCCCCCCCCCCACGATCTTTATTCCCAAACGTATCCAATAGAAATTGTGAGATAGCTATTTTATTAAAATTAATTAAAAAAATTGTAATAAGTACAAAAGAATTAAATAAACAATCATAGCAAACAAACATACAATAGGTACTAATATAAATGAAAAACTAAATCTTAAAACGAGTTATATTGAATGTGCGAATCAAGCATGAAACGAACAAAGATCACTACAAACAAGAGTTTGGGGTTTGCCTCCTTCTCTCACTGTAAAAGTCTAAAACCTACTGCGTCATTGACGCTTTACTGACAATTATATTTGTCTTCAACAGTCTTGGAAAATTTAAATAAAATCAAACTGATTATTTGATATGTAATGATATTAATTGTTGAAAGTTAATCAGATCAAGATTTTATTTCATTGTAATTTTCATTTTCGATGCTGTAATAATTGGAAAGGAAAATATTTGCAATATAATTCGTTTTCAGTGAAGCGCCAATGAAACAGTAGGCTTTAGACTTTTACAGCTAGGGAAGGGGCAGTATCCTATCTCTTGTTTGTAGTGGAACTATATTTGTCTTGAACTTTCTTGGATAGAACTAATAAAATTAAACTCAGTGTTTGATATATAATGATTTTAATTGCTGAAAGCTCATCAGTTCAAAATTTTATTTTGCTTTAATTTTTATATTTATTTTTAATGTTGTAATAAGTACAAAAGAATATATTTGTAATATGATTCATTTTCAGTACAGCACCAAATACGCAGTAGGTCTTATGCTTTTACCGTTAGGGAAAAAGGCAGTAGCCAAACTGTTTGTAGTGAAGAATATAGGCGTCTTGAATAGTTTGGAAATAGCTAATAAAATAAATTAAACTCCCATAATTTTTGAAATGAAATAACGTTAATAAGATTTGGTCAGCTCCCATGATTTTGAATAAAATATCGTTAATAGGTTGTTTTTTTTTTGGGGGGGGGGGAGGGGCTTCGGACCATGGAGAACCAGGGGTCAGGTTCCATAGGTTTTTGAATAAAATATCGTTAATAAGTTGTTGTTAATTTTTTTTTTTTTTGGGGGGGGGGGGGTCGGGCCACGGAGGTTCAGGGGGGAGTTTTCAAAATGTTTGGAATAATATCTTAAATAAGTTTTTTATTTTTTTTGTAGGGGTTTGGCTATGCAGGGAGGGCCACGGGTCAGCTCCCTCAAGTTTTGGAATAAAACATCGCTAATAAGTTTTTTGAGTGGGGATGGGGGTCTGGCTCATCTAATCTTTGAACTGTTTTAAAAACAATCGCATTAAAACCTTTTATGCCCCCAGGGCATAACATACAACACTTACCCCCGGGGTCTGGGGGGTTTGTTGACCCTGGAGTGTTTGTTGTCTGATCTTTTGACCTATATTAACAAAATAGCTATCTCAAAAATTTGATCGGATATATTTGGAGTAAAGAGAGCAGGAGGGGGGGGGGGCTAGTTGCATTCCGATCCCTTTGACTCTTAAAAAGGGAACTCGAACTTTCAATTTCCAGTAGAATGATTCCCTTCCTATTTTTATGCGACTATTCCTTCCATAAGAACTTTATATGCCCGCGGGACATAATTTACAGCACTTGCCTCCGGGTTCTGGGGAGCTGCGTTATCCCTGGAATTTTTGTTATATGATTTTTGGTCTAGTTTGAACAAAATAGCCATGTAAAAAATTTGATCCGACGCATTTGGGGAAAAGAAACTTGGAGGAGGGGTAGTTGCCATTGGATCACTTTTGACTCTTAAAGAGGGAACTATAACTTTGAATTTCTAATCATTTGAGTCCTCTTAAAAGTATATTTTACCACCTCTTCCATATAAACCTTATATATCCCCGAGGCATAAGTTACAAACCGTCCCCCAGGCTCTGAGGCGCATGTGGACCCCGAAGTTTTGTTATCTAATCGTTGGACTATTTCAAAGAAAATGGTTGTCTTGAATTGATCGGATGCATTTAAAGAGAAGAGGGTGTGTGTTTGTGTGTGTGGGGAGGGGGGGTTAAATGCCCTCTGATCACTTTTGACTCTGAAAAATATAACTAGAAAATTAAATGAGCTACCTCTGAAGTTTATACGATTACCTTATATATCCCGGGGCATAACTAAAACACTTACCCCTGGAATCTGGTATGTTTTGTTGACCCCAGAGTTTTATTATCTGATGTTTGAACAATTTTTAATAAAATGACTACCTCAAAAAATTTTATTGGATGGGTTTGGGGAAAAAGGGCGTGGGTGGGAGGCCGGTTGCACTCCGATCTCTTTTGACACTAATGAAGTAAACTAGAACTTTCAATTTCCAATCAAATGAACCCCCCTGAAGTTTATACGAGCACCCCTTCCATAAGAACCGTATATGTTTTCAGGGCATAACTTACGCCTCCCCCCTGGGCCAGGGGGGGGGGGGTTGGGGAGAAGAGAGTTTCTTTACTGGATAAATTCTCCATGGGGGAATTTTCCACGGGATAAATTTCTCATGCGGGATTTTTTTTTGCGGGAGTGACATTCCACGGAGGGGGGGGGCAGTTCTAAGAAAAATCTTACTGTTGATGAAAGTTACATCGCTAAAAAGTGTTGATTTTTTTTAATTAAATGGAGTAGAATTTTCTTTTAAAAATTCAGGAAAGGGCAATCCCTATAAATGTTCTAGCATACCAGCTAGAATATCGCTAAAAATCTGCTCGAAAGAAATATTACTTAATCAATTCCGCAGCTTTGGGAGTGGTGCTACCAGCTTTAATTGAAAACCTTGCCGAAATAAGGGACGTAAATCATTGTCTTTTCAATCAAATTTATAATCAAACTAGATTCTTAATGGCTCTCGATGATGGCTAAATCGCATGGGAAAATTCACTAATGGGTCTTTTGTCTTTAAGACGGTTAGCTGACGCCTTGTTTCGAAAAATGATTTTATAGCATCGAAAGTCCTTAAAAGATTGGTCAATAATAGGTATGCATTGGTCAATTGGTCAATAATGGGATTGATATTCAATTCCACTTCTATTTGGTCAATTGGTCAATTGGTCAATAATGAGAATTTTTGTATGTAGAGAGAAGAAGAGTCAAACGTAGGTTTTGCAGAATAGCTTTATTTAAACTAGCTTGACTTGAAGCTGAAATCCGGTGCCCCACCGTTTTTTTTTTTTTTTTTTTTTTTTTTTTTTTTTTTTTTTTTTTTTTTTTTTTTTTTTTTGTCATGCAGTTTTGACCACCATTTGTTTGTCTGTTTGTTCGTCATAGAATTGCTCTAACACAACTTTGTCTGCAAGAATCTTGAACAAAAGTAACAGTTTGCAATCAATTTAAAATCTCTTTGCCATTTATTTTCTCATTATTTCTCCCCTTTTTTTACTAGGTGGAGAGCACGATGAGCACAATAATTTTTTGAGACGATAAGTAATTATTCAAAATTCTTAGGAAAAAAGAATCAATATAAAATAAATTATCCCCTCTTGTCTCTTTGTACGCCACCGTACTGCCCTCACTGTGCTGTCACCTTTTAATAAATTAAATAAAAAAAAAACAAGTTCTTTTTAACTGAAAGTAAGGAACGACGTTAAAACTTAAAACGAACAGAAATTACTCCGTTTATGAAGGGGGCTGTCCCCTCCTCAACGCCTCGCTCTTTACGCTAAAGTTTTTTTATTGTTAAAAAAAATGGAGTTTTGAGAAAGTCAAACTTTAGCGTAAAGAGCAAGGCGTTGAGGAGTGGACAGCCCCCTTCATAAACGGAATAATTTCTGTTCGTTTTAAGTTTTAACGTCGTTCCTTACTTTCAGTTAAAAAAACTTGTTTTTTTATTTAATTTTTAAACGTTTTTGAATTAATGCAGGTTTTGATTTTGGCTCACCGTACATGAATAATTAAAACAGAATTCGCATATTAATGTTACTTTTATTTGGTTAAATGGCTTTCTCGAAACTTGTTTAATTTTATTTACGATCGTTTTTATTAGTAATAAATAAACGTAACTTACTAATTAACTTACGTAACGAACTTCTATATTCATAGATTTTTAATACGTATATTAGGGGGTTCGCCCCCTAGTCAATATCTTGCTCTTGAAGCTAAAGTTCGAATTTTTTTTTCAATTCTTTAAAAATGACCTCTTAATCACAGTCAGTTGATCAGTTGAAATCAGATGAAAAACTTGTTTTTTTTTACTTAATTTCTGATCTTTTTTTAAATAATGCTGGGAAATCCGGTGCCCCCTTCATAGCAATGTCCCTTCCCTCATGAAAACTTCCTTCATGGAAAGATCCTCTCATACAGCCTCCGAACCACCCTCCCCCACCTACCACAAAAAAATACCCCTGAAAACGTCTGTATACTTCCCAATAACCAATACTATATGTTAACATTGGGTAAAGCTCATAACTTTCAGCCCTCCCCCCAGGGACTTCGGGGGATTAAGTCATCCTAAAAGACATTGTTATCATATTTTCGACCATGCTGAACGAAATGGCTATCTTAAAATTTTGATCGGGTGACTTTGGGAAAAAAATGAGGCCTAGTTACCCTCAATGTTTTTTGTTCACTTAGAAAGGGCACTAGAACTTTTAATTTCCGCTCCAATGTGCCCTCCCACGATATTCCAGGACCATTGGGTCAATACGATCACCCCTGGGAAAAAAAAAACAAAAAACAATTAAACACGCGTCCGTGATCTTTCTTCTGGCAAAAAAAAAAAAAAAAAAAAAAAAAATGCAAAATGCCACATTTTTGTAGATAGGTGCTTGAAACCTCTACAGTAGGGTTCTCTGATACGCTGGATATGATGGTGTAATTTTCATTAAGTTTCTTTTAGGGGGTCTTTCCCCTTTTTTTAAAATCAGCCAAATTTTCTCAGGCACATAACTTTTGATGATTAAGACTAAACTTGATGAAACTTATATATTTGAAATCAGCGTTAAAATCTAATTCTTCTGATGTATCTATGGGTATCAAAATTCCGTTTTTTAGAGTTTCGGTTACCATTGAGCCAGGTCGCTCCTTACTTACAGTTTGTTACCACGAACTGTTTGAAACCACCTACAGGAAAGGGTAAACACTCACAAGAAGAATATTCATTACTTTCTATTTAAAATATTAATAATCAAATACATTAGGACGGGATTTTTTAAAGGAGATAAACATGATGTCTAGTTTTTGTCATAGTCCCATCATAAATCACTCGTCTTTGTTTATTCAGATCCGTCTTATCTTTACTTTTTGAGAATCTTTATCTAAACATCGAATCATCCTTGTCAGTCTTCATAGTTGTAATGGGCAAGTCTTACACCTTGGGGGAAACACCCCCTCATTTTGAAAACAAGGCCTATGATGGAGACAGTAGTGATGAAGAAAAATCCAGTACAAAACATGAGTGAGTTTAGAATTCTGATATATATATATACATATATATATATATATATATATATATATATATATATATATATATTATATATATATATATATATATATATATATATATTATATATATATATATATATATATATATATATATATATATATATATAATATATATATATATATATATATATATATATATTCCTAATATTATATATATAATAAACAAATTTGAGAATAAAACTCAGAGGTTTTGCTGCAAATGAAACAGGTCCCAAAAATATTCATCCCGAAATAAGGAGGCCTTTATATACTTACGTAATAGTATCTAAATAACTTATATCTGCCCATGGACTATTCCATTTTTTAAGCTAAGTATTTGGCCTAAGGAGCATTATTGCAGAAACAATATTTTAGGTTGGAGGTATGTCTCCCAAAATGGGGAGAAAGGGGTAAAAACTTTTTTCTGCTCGGTCGATATTTTTGAGTCCTTGTGCCAGGGTAACCATAATATACAGAAATAATTTGGCTTGGTGCACGTACTCCCAGAAACTGGGACCCGAAGTGGGTTTATTTTTCTCATCAGCTTGCAATTTATATCCTCAATTTGTTGGGCCAAGGAGACCGTAATGCAAAAAAAAAATCAAACAAGAAACATGAATTTGCCCAAAAATGGGGTTTGAAAAAAGGCCAAAAAAACTTTTTTTAGTCCAACGGGCTTAAAACTATCATTGCTCTCTGCAGGGAGTGTCAAATTTTTATAGGGGGAGGAAATGTTTTAAGGGGCCCAACAAGCAGAACGAAAATCTATTTGTCTCTGATCGGTTTGAAACTTATGACCATAAGTCCCTGGGTCAAGGAGACCTTGTTTCTCGAAAACAAATTTAGGTTGGGGCCACAGCCCCTACCCTGAAGATTAGGCCTGAAAATGGACTAAAAAATTGTCTTTGCCGATTTGTTTGCAGCTCATATCCCAGATCTTGAAACAAGAAAGAAGAAAATTATAGGACTCAAAAATGGGGTCCAACACTTTTTTTTCTGATCGTCTTCAAATTTTCAGAGAATATTGACTGGGTAATTGGAGTCATAAATTTTGTGAGGAAGATAAGGGCGAATGGGGCCTGGAAATATGTCGAAATTCTTTTTTGTCTCTGTTTGGTTTGATACTTACATCATTAAGCCCCTAGACCAAGTGATTAGTGATAGGGATTATGGGGAGAGGGTGGGGGCATTTACTCCCCCAAGGTTTTTTCACCTCCCTAAAGTTTGTAAAGTCCTGTTTTCGGATACTTTCATTGATAAAAGGTTTTTTTTTTGGTAACTTCCTTGAAAAAAATCCCTTTTAGATTCTGAAAAATAGAGTCCCCCCATACATATCCATGAATTGACACCATTGCAAGACAGCCTAATATAAAAAAAAACTGTTTGGGGACATGGGCCCCCTAAAATGGAGCGAAACTTGTTATTCAATTTGAATTAAACTAATTATTTTATAATTCCTTGGATCAAAGAAACTCTAAGGCACAGTAACCAACTGAAAGAAAATACTGGCAAGCCTAAACAGTGATACCAAAAAGGGCTAAAAGAGTATGAATTTCCTTCTGAATTCCTTTGGAAAATATTGATGTCTAATTGGTTTGTAACTTATGTCTGAAGTCCCTGGGCCAAGGAGACCCATTAATATTTTCAATCAAGCCTACGCTGAAAGGATTTTAGTATGCTTAGAGCGTTTTTGATCCACTAATAGCAAAAGATCAACAGATGGCGTCCCCAAAAAGGTCTAAATATTATTTGCCTCCAATCGATTTGGAAATTGCACTTACAAGTGCAATCCTTTGGCCAAGTGGACGCTAAGACGGAAACAAATTATGTATCTATATTTGGCTAAGTGACTCGAGATGTCCGAAAATGGACGAAAAATTTGTTTTGTCTCTGATCGACTTGAAACTTGATGCGTAGAATCGACAGAAAAAATATTATTAATGACAAAAAATCAAAAAATTTGCCAGCATCAATCTTTGATGCCCAAGTCTGGGCGAAATAATCTTGTCCTCCATTTGGAATAGTAGGTTTTTTCGATAGGCTGGTGTTAGTATAAAACTGTTTCACCGCCCTCACTAGTAAATGATGGACAAATGACTTTTTTATAAGAACAAGGCTTTTTTTGTTTTTTAAGTCCTCAAAAGAAAAATAACTCAAAAGAAAAGAAAGAAAATTTGAATTGTGTCAATGAAAAATAAGTCAAAAGAAGAACAAGAATACTAACTAGCCATCAGGATGTTTTAAATTTTCTGGTAATAGGAAGAGGAGGGTTGAAGAGGAGGGTTGTGTCATAAGAATAATTTCATTGTGTGATATCAACCTGTTATGCCCTAAAATGGTCGAGATATTTTTTTTCCAGTTAGAATAGTGTTTTGTCTTCGATCGACTTGTGTTAGCATAATGCTAAAATATGTTTCCACCGTGATCACTAAAAAATAATGAGAAAATGATGATTTATCAAGCACAAGGCTTTTGCTATTTCAGACCCCCACTAAAAAGAGTTCCCATTTTTCAGGTCTCAGGTTTCAGATTTTCAGTTTAGAAAGTTATACGAAAATTAAACTTGAGCCCATATTTGAATAGCCCTTAATCATAGGCAGCGCAATCGCGCTGCCTAAGTAAAGAACGATGTTGGCACATTGTATTATTTATTTTTTGTTCTAGACCATGGCACTTCGTATCGAAGGAGTTGTCGTAGAAACTTCGAAAAGGTCTCATTCGATTGGAAATTAGAGTGGCTAGTACCCTTTTTAATAGTCAAAAGTGATTGGAAGGCAACTAACACCCCTTCCACGCCCACCATTTCCCCAAACACATCCAATCAAAATTTTGAGATAGCTATTTTGTTCAGCGTAGTTGATTTCCATATAGAGATTATATTTTTGAGGAGGATACTCTCCTACAGCCCTCAGGGCAAGGGTTGAAAGTTATGGCCTAGGGGACATATAAGATTTTTATAGAAAGTGCTGTCGTAGAAACTTCAAAAAAGGCTCATTCAATTAGAAATTCAAAGGGCTAGTGCCCCTTTTTAATAGTCAAAAGTGATTAGCGGGCAAACTAACCCCCCTCTCACGCCCAACTTTTCCATAAACACATCCAATCAAAATATTGAGATAGCCATTTTGTTCAACGTAGTTGAAAGTTCTAAAAAATTAGGTCTTTGAGGATGACAACCACCCCACAGTCCTCAGGGCAAGGGTTATAAGTCATGCCCTGGGGGCATATAAGGTTTTCATAGAGAGCGTTGTCGTAGAAACTTCAAAAGGAGCTCATTCGATTGGAAATTAAAATCGTTACTGCCCTTTTTAATAGTCGAAAGTGATTGTAGGGCATCCAATCAAAACTTTGAGATAGCCATTTTGTTCACCGTAGTTGAAAGTTTTGGAAATTAGGTCTCTGAGGATGATAACCCCCTTAGAGCCCTCAGGGCAAGGGTTGTAAGTTATGCCCTGGGGGCATATAAGGTTTTTATTGAAAGCTTTGACTTAGAAACCTGAAAAAGCACGCATTCGATTGAAAATTCAAGGGCTAGTGCCCTTTTTAATAGTCGAATGTGATTGGAGAATATAATTTGTACTTTACTGGAAAAACTCTTTTAAATGTTTTCACTTATAACTTTAAGAAAATAAAAATTAATTAAGGTTTTAAGGAATAAATATCAGCATATGTATATTAAACTGACAATGCACATTTTTTCAATACATTCATTTGAATTTTTTTCAGAAAAGTACAAATTATATTCTGGCTTTTAAAAAGCATAGGGTTTAGAACCCTACTCAGATTAATTTCTGCTCGTTTTGAGTTTGACTTATTTTATTTTGTGTTTGTTTTGGATTTCATTTATTTATTGATACTAATTTGTGGTAGTTGTATGCTTGGTAGATTATTTGATTCCATTTTTGTTAATTTTTGGTTTAATGGAGTTCTTTACTTTTTTTTGGAAAACTTATTCTGTGCAAAAGTTTTTTTTGATTAATATAACATTAAAAATTAACAAGAAATAAATATTAAAAAGAAGATTAAACGAGAAAATAAATGGAAAATCATGAAAAAGAAAGCTGTTACTAAATGAAAGTGAAAAGTGACAATAAAGCTTGAAGCAAAAATTATCTGAAATCGAGATGGGCTGTCGTCCCTATAAAACACACAATCTATATATTAAAGTTTCGCTTATGACATATTGAGAATAGTTAGCATCTATAATATATTGAGATTTTAGAGGAAACCCCTAAGCCCCCTTTTATGTAGGAGAAAGATCTACCCGTTTCAATAGAAACCAAATAAAAGAAAATTGTGTTATTATATACATGAACAAATATGATGCTTATTCCAAGTATGTAAAATTCATTAATAGTTTCACCTATAGAAGAAAGAAACTGAGTAATTGAAAAAAATAATTTGACAAGTAATTTGAGTTAATAGTTTAAAACAACCCTGAAGCTGCTTTTATTACCTTCAGAGAACATACTGAAGAACATACTTCCAAGAACATACTCTGAAAGAAGTTTCAGAGAACATACTGAAAAAGGTGCAGTACATTTGTCCCAAAAATGAAGGTTAATTTATCCCAATTTCGTCCATGTAAATTGTTTGACCGTTCATTCATCGTTTATAATAGACCGTTTATGACCATAGACCGTTTACTGTGTGATATTAGGGGAAGTACAGCTTTGCATGCTTACCCTCCAACTCCAATTCGCTTCGCCAGAATAAACGAAGGTGAAGAGGTGATGTTGGGTAACGAGAAGACTGATCAAGTGGAGAGGTTCACTAACTTGGGCAGTATTGTTAGTAAAGATGGTAGATGCAGCGAAGATATGGAGAGTAGAATAGCCAGGACCCAAGGTGTTTTTTAACGGGCAAGACGGTTTGGAAGAATATGAAGATAACTCTGAGAACTAAGGTTATAATGTTGGAAGCGATGGTATTGACAGTGGTCCAATATGGCCTAGAAGTGTGGGTGCTCGCAAAGGCTGAGGAAGATTCGTTAAATGTTTCCTATAAGAATTGTCTAAGCATACTCTTAAGCAGTGACGTCGTTTAGGGGGACAAGGGGGGAAGTTTTCTCCTGATAATTTGGAGAAAAAATATTATATAGCCCCTGCCCCTTGACTCTCTGGATGTGGACCCCTCTTGCCCCCCCCCCAATAAAATACTGGAGCTACACCCTTGGTCTCAATTACTCGTTTGACTTTCGATATATCAGACGATAAGCTTAACGAAAAATGTGGTTCGATCCCAGGGGTACAACTAAAGAAGGCTACGGTTTACAGATGAAGGATGACAGGTTTCCAAAGATGTTGCTTTTGGCCATCAATCTGGGCCCAATCAAAAGCAGGTTGTCCCCCAATGAAATGGGAAGATGTCATAAGGAAGGATTAAAAGATATTGGAACAACATGAGAGGGTGTAAAGAATGAAGCTTTGAATAGAATAGGTGGAGAAAGAGCGTTTGCAGTTGTTTTGGCCTTAGACCAAAACAGCTGCAGCTCAGAGTGCTGCAGCGAGTTGCTAGGGGTTAAACTTGTGTTAGGGTGGGCTATTTAATAGGGTTATTTATAGTTTTTCTGGGGTGGGGTGCATAAAACCTCAAAACTCAAAAGTATATTTGGATGACTAAATTTGGACTGAGTTTGTGATATGTGTGCTGGTGGGGTGACAAATCCCCTTTGATTATGGAGTCGGTGGTTTTAACGTGGAACAACATTTTTAAAAATTCACACATACTGCAAAAGAATTATCTGTTCAAAATTTATTTTGTTATCAGTAAAGCACAAATAGCGCCTTGACCATTGAAGTATATAAGGGGGCTGTACCTTCACTCTTATTTATGGTAATTTTTGCTCGTTTTATGTTCTAGCTGATTATTAATTTTGATTTCTGTTTGTTATAAGTTTCGTCTATTTACCCATGGTAGTCTCTGTTATATTTAAAGTACCAATACAGTTTAAAGGAAATCCGATTGTTTTAATCGCTTTTTGAAAACTTACGCAACTATGTATATATATATATCTTAAAAATTAAGGAAAATCGGACACCCAATTTTATAGGAAAAGACCTCTAGGTTTTGGTAGTAGTGGATCTGAAAAAAAAGTGGGTAAAAAATCAGGAAAATATAAGCTAAAATCATTTGGCACAAAATAGCTTAGGAAGGTATAATTAGCTTTAGAAATTTAGCAGATTTTTGTTTAAATTCTTACTGTCGTAAAGTGTTGTCAAATTGAACTAAATAGTTTTACTTTATTTATTATTGCCGTTCAACGTGATAGCACTGACAAAATGTGATTCTGCCCTTAAAAAAATCATAATTTAAAGCAGCCAAAGAAAAATCTTAGAGACAAAAGAAAAAGTTTTCAGGCATGAATAGACATAAGATGGGTCCAGTCGGAAAAAAGTTTTTATTTCTATGTTCTTGGTACTTCAAGTATTATTCTTAAAATTTTTTGTTCGCTTTAAGTTTGACTTATTATATAAATTTATTTCTGCTCGTTTACGATTTTAATGTGATTCTTTACTTTTCTTTAAAAACTTTTTTGTACAACATTTTTTCCTATAAATGAGTGTAAAGAGAGATATTAGGACAAGCAGAAATCATTCTGCATAAGAGGGGGACTCTTGTACCCTCAATCCCTGCTTGAGAAAATGTTTTTGGAAATAACAACATAAATCATCCCATGGAAAAGAGAATTCATGCCTTCTCGATTCCTCACTCTTTAAAATAATGAGTTTTTGTCTTTAGCATTTCAATAGCCAAAGCTTTTACAAAAGAATAATGGGACTATAAGTTAAAAATAAAATAGAGAATAAAATGGCTTATTAGGTCTAATATTTTTTTTAGCAATAAATTTCTTATTCGAATGTTTTAAAAAGTAATCTGTAACTAACGGAGTTGCAAGTGCCAAATGGCTTTATATATTCAACTCTTAAATTCTTCCACTAAAACACTAATCAAAGTTTTGCGTAAAGAGTGGGGCTTTGAAGGGGCTTCAGTAATTATCCTATACAAGATGACTTTTATTTTTTTTAAATTTTAATATCCCTCTTTATTTTTATCTGAAAACAATGTGTTTTTTCTTCATATTAATTCTCTCAAAGTAAAGTATCTAAGTGATCAGGATAATTATATTTATATTTTAATTGTATTTTTTATTTACTTATATTTTTTCCCTCCTTTATTCCTAAGCAGTGGTGTACGGGTGCATATGAATGGGGTTTTTAGAGCATGAAACCTCAAAAAATGTCCTGATTCTTCGATTTGGCCATATTTTTCTTCAAGTTACCTATTTTCTGGGATTTCAACAAGCTCATCCCCCTCCCTAAATAAATTCCTATTATCCTGCCTAATTCTATATGCACGTTTTTCTACATACATGAATTTTAGCATCTTTTTTAAAAGAAATAAAGAAAATGGATTTGTGTAGGCAAAGTTTAGTATTATGCTACTTGTGTAGAGTAAATACTTTGGTTTCTATTTACAATAATCGTTGCTCGTGTTTATTTAATAATAAAGTGTTCGTAAAATAATTGTGTTTATTTACAGTTTGTTACTACGAACTGCTTGGTTATGGGATTTCTGAAGTGTGAGGGAGAAAGATAATCCCTGAGTAGCAGTTCTATAGAAACGGAATTAAAACCAATTTGAAAAGAATTAAAGAAAAACGATTTAAGCAGGCGTTCGTACTTCAATAATTTTAGTAATTTTATACTCAGTACTTTTAACTTTCTAAGGTATGTAATAAGTCTCTCCAAAGAGAAAAGGAAAGATTATTCTTCTGTAATTATGTTACATCAAAGTGTTCGAAATAAAAAATAATATGTTTTTTTTTTAACTGAAAGTAAGGAACGACGTTAAAACTTAAAACGAACAGAAATTATTCCGTATATGAAAGGGGCTGTCCCCTCCTCAACGCCTCGCGCTTTACGCTAAAGTTTGACTCTCACAATAAAAAACTTTAGCGTAAAGAGCGAGGCGTTGAGGAGGGGGGCAGCCCCTTTCATATACCGAGTAATTTCTGTTCGTTTTAAGTTTTAACGTCGTTCCTTACTTTCAGTTAAAAAAAAACTTGTTTTTTTTTATTTAATTTTTGAACTTTTTTGAATTAATGCAGATTTTGATATTGGCACCACCTTACATGAATAATTAAAACAAAATTTAATATTAATTTTACTTTTATTTGGTTAAATGGCTTTCTCGAAACTTTTTTAATTTTATTTACGAACGTTTTTATTATTAATAAATATAAGTGACCTACGAATTAACTTACGTAACGAACTTCTATATTCATAAATTTTTAATACGTATACTAGGGGGTTCGCCCCCTAGTCAATACCTTGCTCTTTGAGCTAAAGTTCGAATTTTGTTTCAATTACTTAAAAATGACCCCTTAATCACAAAGGCCGTTCATTAGAATAAATAGCTCTTATGAAAGTACTAGAAAATCTTTGGCTTAAAGAGCGAGGTATTGACTAGGGGGTAAACCCAATCATATACGTTATATTTTCTGTTCGTCTTAAGTTTTGATGTTGCTCCTTACTTTCAGTTGAAAAACTTTTTTTTTAATTTAATTTCTGATCTTTTTCTTTAATAATGAAGGGAAATCCGGCGCCCCCTTCATAGAAATGTCCCTTCCCCCATGAAAACTTCCTTCATGGAAAGAACCTCCCATATAACCCCCGACCCCCCCCCCCACCTACCAGAAAAAATCCCCCTGAAAACGTCTGTGTACTTCCCAATAACCAATACTACATGTTAACATTGGGTAAAGTTCATAACTTTTAGCCCTCCCCCCGGGGATTTCGGGGGATAAAGTCATCCTAAAAGACAAAGTTATCATATTTTCGACCATGCTGAACAAAATGGCTATCTCAAAATTTTGATCAGGTGACTTTGGGAAAAATGAGCGTGGGAGGGGGCCTAGTTGCCCTCCATTTTTTTGGTCACTTAAAAAGGGCACTAAAACTTTTAATTTCCGTTCCAATGATCCCTCACATGATATTCTAGGACCACTGGGTCGATACGATCACCCTTGGGAAAAAAAGAAAAAAACAACAAATAAACACGCCTCCGTGATCTTTCTTCTGGCAAAAAATGCAAAATTCCCCATTTTTGTAGATAGGTGCTTGAAACCTCTACAGTAGGGTACTCTTATACGCTGAATATGATGGTGTAGTTTTCATTAAGGTTCTATAACCTTTAGGGGGTCTTTCCCCCTTTTTTCGAAAATCAGCCAAATTTTCTCTGGCGCGTAGATTTTGATGGGTAAGACTAAACTTGATGAAATATATATATTTGAAATCAACATTAAAATCTGATTCTTTTGATGTATCTATTGGAATCAAAATTTCGTTTTTTAGAGTTTCGGTTACCATTGAGCCGGGTCGCTCCTTACTTACAGCTCGTTACCACGAACTGTTTGAAAATAGAGTTGTGAGAAATTCAAACTTTAGCGTAAAGAGTGAGGAGTTAAGGAGGGGACAGCCCCCTTCATATACGGAATAACTTCTGTTCGTTTTAAGTTTTAACGTCGTTCCTTACTTTCATTTAGAAAAACTTTTTTTTATTTAATTTTTGAAAGTTTTTGAATTAATGCAGGTTTTGATTTTGGCTCACCGTACATGAATAATTAAAACAAAATTTGTATATTAATTTTACTTTTATTTGGTTAAATTGCTTTCTCGAAACTTGTTTAATTTTATTTACGAACGTTTTTATTATTAATAAATATACGTGACTTACGAATTAACTTACGTAACGAACTTCTATATTCATAAATTTTTGATACGTATATTAGGGGGTTCGCCCCCTAGTCAATACCTTGCTCTTTGAGCTAAAGTTCGAATTTTGTTTCAATTATTTAAAAATGAACCCTTAATCACAAAGGCCGTTCATTAGAATAAATAGCTCTTATGAAAGTACTAAAAAATCGTTGGCTTAAAGAGCGAGGTATTGACTAGGGGGTGAACCCAATCATATACGTTATATTTTCTGTTCATCTTAAGTTTTGATGTTGCTCCTTACTTTCAGTTGAAAACTTTTTTTTAAATTAATTTCTGATCTTTTTCTTTAATAATGATGGGAAATCTGGCGCCCCCTTCATAGCAATGTCCCTTCCCCCATGAAAACTTCCTTCATGGAAAGATCCTCCCATATAACCCCCGACCCCCCCCCCCCCACCTACGAGAAAAAATCCCCCTGAAAATGTCTGTGTACTTCCCAATAACCAATACTATATGTTAACATTGGGTAAAGTTCATAACTTTTAGCTCTCCCCCCGGGATTTCGGGGGATAAAGTCATCCTAAAAGACATAGTTATCATATTTTAGACCATGCTGAACAAAATGGCTATCTCAAAATTTTGATCAGGTGACTTTGGGAAAAAATGAGCGTGGGAGGGGGCCTAGTTGCCCTCCATTTTTTGGTCACTTAAAAAGGGCACTAGAACTTTTAATTTCCGTTCCAACGAGCCCTCACATGATATTCTAGGACCTCTGGGTCGATACGATCACCCCTGGGAAAAAAAAAGAAAAAAAAAACAAATAAACACGCATCCGTGATCTTTCTTCTGGCAAAAAATGCAAAATTCCACGTTTTTGTAGATAGGTGCTTGAAACCCCTACAGGAGGGCACTCTTATATGCTGAATATGATGGTGTGGTTTTCATTAAGGTTCTATAACCTTTAGGGGGTCTTTCCCCCTTTTTTCGAAAATCAGCCAAATTTTCTCTGGCGCGTAGCTTTTGATGGGTAAGACTAAACTTGATGAAATATATATATTTGAAATCAACATTAAAATCTGATTCTTTTGATGCATCTACTGGAATCAAAATTCCGTTTTTTTTAGAGTTTCGGTTACCATTGATCCGGGTCGCTCCTTACTTACAGCTCGTTACCACGAACTGTTTGAAAATAAAGTTGTGAGAAATTCAAACTTTAGCGTAAAGAGCGAGGAGTTGAGGAGGGGACAGCCCCCTTCATATACGGAATAACTTCTGTTCGTTTTAAGTTTTAACGTCGTTCCTTACTTTCAGTTAGAAAAACTTTTTTTTATTTAATTTTTGAACGTTTTTGAATTAATGCAGGTTTTGATTTTGGCTCACCGTACATGAATAATTAAAACAAAATTTGCGTGTTAATTTTACTTTTATTTGGTTAAATTGCTTTCTCGAAACTTGTTTAATTTTATTTACGAACGTTTTTATTAGTAATAAATATACGTAACTTATGAATTAACTTATGTAACGAACTTCTATATTCATAAACTTTTAACATGTATATTAGGGATTCGCCCCCTAGCTAAAGCTCTTTAAGCTAAAGCTCGAATTTTTTTCCAATTCTTTAAAAATGACCCCTTAATCACAATCAGTTGATCAGTTGAAATCAGTTGAAAAACTTGTTTTTTCTTATTTAATTTCTGATCTTTTTCTTTAATAATACTGGAAAATCCGGCGCCCCCTTCATAGCAATGTCCCTTCCCCCATGAAAACTTCCTTCATGGAAAGATCCTCCCATATAACCCCCGAACCAACCCCCTCCCCCCCACCTACCAAAAAAATCCCCCCTGAAAACGTCTGTATACTTCCCAATAACCGATACTATATGTTAACATTGAGTAAAGTTCATAACTTTCAGCCCTCTCCCCGGGGACTTCGGGGGATTAAGTCATCCTAAAAGACATTTTTATCATATTTTTGACCATGCTTAACAAAATGGCTATCTCAAAATTTTGATCGGGTGACTTTGGGAAAAAATGAGTGGGGGAGTGACCAAAAAATTTTTTTTGGTCACTTAAAAAAGGGCGCTAGAACTTTTAATTTCCAATCCAATGAGCCCTCCCATGATATTCTAGAACCACTGGGTCGATACGATCACCCCTGGGAAAAAAAATAATAAAAAAAAATAAATAAAAAAAAAAATAAATAAAAAAATAACACGCATCCGTGATCTTTCTTCTGGCAAAAAAATGCACATTTTTGTAGATAGATGCTTGGAAACTCTACAGCAGGGTTTTCTGATACGCTGAATATGATGATGTGATTTTCATTAAGGTTCTATAGTTTTTAGGGGGTCTTTGCCCCTTTTTTCTAAAATCAGCCACATTTTCTCAGGCGCGTAACTTTTGATGGGTAAGACCAAACTTGATGAAATTTATATATTTGAAATCAGCATTAAAATTTGATTCTTTTGATGTATCTATTGGTATAAAAATTCCGTTTTTTAGAGTTTCGGTTACCATTGAGCCGGGTCGCTCCTTACTTACAGTTCGTTACCACGAACTGTTTGATTGGTTAGCACCTATACCGTATTTTCATACACCAATCACATTATCTTTGTTTACGGAGATGCAGTTATCCCCGCCTTTTTAAACCCTGATTGTCTTTAAAACCTCCTGCGTGAAATTTTAAGCCAGTAAAAAGAACAAATAGTTCTCGAGTCACAACATTTATCAAACAGTTCGTGGTAACGAACTGTAAGTAAGGAGCGACCCGGCTCAATAGTAACCAAAACTCTAAAAACCGAATACCAATAGATACATCAATAGAATCAGATTTTCATGCTGATTTCAAATATATAAGTTTCATTAAGTTTCGTTGTACCAATCAAAAGCTACGCGCCTGAGAAAATTTGCCTTATTTTCGAAAAAAGGGGGAAACAACCCCTAAAAGTCATAGAAATTTAATCAGATTCACCATCAGATTCAGTGTATCAGAGAAACCTACTATAGAAGTTCCAAGCTCCTATCTGTAAAAATGTGGAATTTTGTATTTTTTGCCAGAAGAAAGATCACGGATGCGTGTTTATTTGTTTGTTTTTTTTCCCCTGGGGGGATCATATCGATCCAGTAGTCCTAAAATATCGTGAGAGGGCTCATCTGAACGGAAATTAAAAGTTCTAGTGCCCTTTTTAGGAGACCAAAAAAATTGGAGGGCAACTTGGCCCCCTCCCACACTCATTTGTTTTCCCAAAGTCACCCAATCAAAATTTTGAGATAGCCATTTTGTTCAGCTTAGTCTAAAATCTACCAAATATGTCTTTGAGGATGACTTAATCCCCCAAAATTATCAGGGGAAGAGCTGCAAGTTATGAACTTCGCCCAATGTTTGCATATAGTATTGGTTAATGGGAAGTATACACACGTTTCAAGAGGGATTTTTTTCTGGTGGGAGGGTGGTCGGAGGAGGGGGTTATGGGTGAGGGTATTTTCATGGAGGATGTTTCCTTGTGAGAAGGGACATTTCTATGAAGGGGTCGCTTAACTAGAATCCTTAACTAAAAGTTGCTCACACTAACACCAACATTCTTCGTCAATCTGCAGTAGCCTCCAGAAGTTCAGAATTATATTGAATGTCTACTTTATGAACACTTGATTCAGAAGCTAGACAAAGGTTCAGAATCTAATGATAACTTAGATGCTGCTGAACAAGATAACCCTCCCAACCTGATTGTAGGAGATCAATAATATTGAAGAAACGAGATATGCTGATTGCAGTAATGATGATGACAGTAGCGCAGAACCCCTAGTTTGAGTAAAAAAAAATAATTATGAATATACAATTCCTTTAATTAAGCACACTATAAACGTTTTTCATGGAATTAGGAGCATATCATTTTTATTCTAGGGAAACCGACGAACCTCAATATGTCTTAGAGACACCAGAAGATAAAAGAAAAAGAAGAATATCCCTACTAGTCGTGTACATAACAGCATTCAGCTTCAGTCTTGGTTTCTCTATTGTACTAACAGGCGTCTTTCCATACCTCCTTCAAGTAAGTCTGTTTATTTTATGGCCTTTATTCCGTGGGAGAAGAGGGGAGGGTAAAAGAATACTATTAAAATAAAACAAAGTAACAAGCTTGATTTAAAACTTTAGCGAAAATATGAATTATCAATTTGAGCACCGCTAGGTTAGGGAACTTCCAATAAAAGAAAATATTTCTTTTAAAGTGTGGATAGTAATCCTTAGAATTGCTGTTGTTTTGTAAAGTTGATTATTATTAACATCGATAAATATAATACAAAATATAATTAAAAAAAAAAAAAATTAATTTCTGCTCACTTTTCAAGGAATATCGGTAAATCTGGCTCACCTCCATGAAGAATCCCTCTCCTCACGTGGAACTCCTCCGTGCAAGTTTCCTCCAGTGTAAAATATACTCCCCCAGTAAAATTCCCTCCAGACAGTTCCATCCTCGCTAAAAATCCCCCCCTAAAATTTCTTGCGGACGATTCAGCCTGATAAGCTCCTTAGCATTAGTTTTATTTGAAAAGGATTTTAATTTCTAATCTTTTTCTCGATCACTCCGAAGATCCCCCTGCCATTGAAAATTTTTCTCAGAAGTCCCCACACGCTGAAAATAGTCCCCGGATGATTCTCCAGAAACATCTCCACTTGCAAAATTGACTTGGTAAAGAGGAATTAAGACAAATAAAAAGAATTTCGTATAAGAATTCTGTCAAATCCCTCAAGTGTAAAATTTCCCCAGGAAAGTTTACTCCCCGAAAACTTCCCTTCCCACGGAAAATTCTTCCACGGAAAAATTCAAATGAATGTATTGAAAAAAATGTGCATTGTCAGTTTAATATACATGTGCTGATATTTATTCCTTAAAATCTTAATTAATTTTTATTTTCTTAAAATTATAAGTGAAAACATTTAAAAGAATTTTTTTCAGTAAAGTACAAATAATATTCTGGCTTTTAAAAAGCATAGGGTTTAGAACCCTACTCAGATTAATTTCTGCTCGTTTTAAGTTTGACTTATTTTATTTTGTGATTGTTTTGGATTTCATTTATTTATTGATACTGATTTGTGGTAGTTGTATGCTTGGTAGATTATTTGATTCTATTTTTGTTCATTTTGGTTTAATGGAGTTCTTTACCTTTTTTGAAAAACTTATTCTGTGCAAAAAGTTTTTTTGATTAATTTCAGTTCGTTTTATATTGACACTTTTTATCTCATACAATTTGTGCTGTTACTGCTTCTTTTTGCTAGGTATTATTCTGGAAGAGGATTATTAGTTATCTACAGCTTGTTTATTTGTCCTTTTCGTCCAACAGTCTCCGTACAAATTGCCCTGGTCTGGATTCAAATATGCATTATCCTATTACCTAAAATCATCAGTCAATAACGCTATCTATCTTTCCCAAATGTGTCATGGTAAAATTTATTAGAATATAAGGCAAAAAGTACTGGTTACTTATAAAAGTGGAAACTGCCGCTAGTGTAGGCGAAAAAAAAGTCAACGCCTTCTAGTGTTTGGTGACACTTGACATTTTTTCAAGCTTTGTATTTTTTTTTTCCTGTCAGGAAATGAGATCAGTCACTTATTGCTGCATTAATTTTTACCAAATACACAAATTAGATTAATTATTCTTATTATTCAAGTGAAAAAAATGTCAAGCGTCGCCAAATGCTAGATAGTGTTGATTCTTTCATGTCGACACTAACTCCAGCTCCCGCTCTGTATAGGGGTTGCCTGTTCCATGTCAACCAGGGCCTGATTCAAGTCGTTGGCGCTCCTAGGCCCAAACATTTTCGGCATCCCTAGGACCAAGTGATTTACGGGGAAATCCCCAAAAATTCGGAGATAGTGGAAGCCCTGAACAAAAGGCAATTGATGAGTGATGAGCCAAGAGTAATGCAAGAGAGAGGTGATACCAAGCTCTCAGCTGCCATTTTTGGGAGAAATCTGACAGTTTATAAGCAGCCACAAATTCCTGTGGTGTTTTAAGATCAATTTTCTGTGAATAGGCAAGGCAGCAGAAAATGCACCCGGTACTTTGACGATATGTCACATCAGTCCAGTTTTTGTTAAGAAAAAAAAATCGCTCGTGTTTCTTCTTGCGCCCCTCGGCGTTGAGTGCTCCTAGGCCCGGGCCTAGTGGATCTGTGCGTAAATCCTGGCCTGATGTCAATGCCCTTTCCTAATTTCATTTGGGAGCAAATAAATATCACTGTTATTTCTTTTTTTTGCATGACAGTTTTAGTAAGGGAGATCATTCGTCTTCTAGAGCTTGTTTATTCGTCATTTTTACGTCGTTTATTTATTCGTCCTGTTTCTGTGCAAATTGCTCTGTTCTCACTTCAAATATTCGCATCCTATTCTATCTCTTCTGAAATTCCCTGTTTCTGAATTCTTCTTCCTGAATACATGAAATTATATAATTTATTTTTAATCATAAGAAAATAACAGCGAGGCTTTTCTACTTATTTGGAAAATAAATACTTTGTTTGTCTTTTACTCATCAGCTGAAAATACAATTGCTATCTTATCTGATGAAAGAGAATAGACCTGTCTTTCAAAAAATTCATCTAATACAGAAGGATTAAGTAAAAGTTTGTAACAAATAATTTTGTTTTCTTACGAAATTTCTTAGAAAAGTTGGCTATACACAAGATGAGTACAAAAAAATTTGATACAGGTTATAGAGGACAGAGAAACAAAAAAAAATAATTGAAATATTTTCAATACCATATTTTTAAGGGGAAAATATCTCCAAAAGGCTTAACATCTTCATAAAAAGTACCATATCTGATCAACCATGTCTAAGAATTACAATATATAAGCTTCAACTCCAAAAGTTTCTTGCATAAGCTAAATAGGATTGGGAATAATTTTTTTATTATTATTTTCAAAGGAACCGTTTTTCGCAAATTGTCTTTCTCCCACCTCTCCACCAATATTTTCATAACTTTAAGAACACGACAAAAGATGAGCCCCAAGGAGTATTTTTTATCGGATCCTGCCAAAAAAAAGAAACATAATCTGTAGGATTGTTGCACACTTACTTGATTTTAGTTTTTTTCTTTATTATTAATTAAAAACCGCTTAAAATGAACTTCAGAATGAAACAACTTAAAATTAGAGCTTGAAATGAAAAATGAACAAAGAACATACTTGGACGAGGCGTTAAGCCTCGGTGAAGCCCAGCTCCAAGGACCCCACCTTCCCCGCTTTCAATTGGCTAGCAAAGAGATACTCTTCTGAGGTTTGTGATTGATTTTACTATCAGGAGTATTACAAATACTCCTGCACTGTATCATTTGTAGTTTTCAGAGAAAACGACAGTACAATAAAGTAGTGTTTATCTAGTAGAAATGGAGGGGGTCAAAGGATTAGAAATCCAAGAATAGGAAGCTCAAAATGAAGCAGGAGAGGTTTCACTCATAAATCCGACTTAAAAACAGTAATAAATAAGACAAGCTGCTGGAGATAAAGGAGAGCCAAGGATTACTCAGCAGCAAAAACATTTATTGACGATGAAAGAGATCTGCTCATCAATCCTCCTTTCACCCACCCAATGCAGCTTATCCTTCGGCCTTTATCAATTGCAGGTTCCAGAAATGGAGATCCAATATTCAAAAATATAGTAAAGGAATACAGGCTGTCTTCTAAGCGATTAACGACAACTAACCGTTAAAACTTCACCAGGAACGTCTATTGCCTACACATAACTTTTAATAATATTTTTCAGGAAAAATACATGTTGTCAAGATAATAAGCAGTGATAAAAATTGTAATTTTCTAGTTCACCATTGACAAGGAGAAGGATCCTCAACAGAAACTACTAAAAATGTTTCTTGGTATTTAGACAGAAATAAGAAAAGTTGTGTGCTCGGCTTTATTTCAGTTCACCCCTAATTTCTCAATTGTATGTGTGAAGCTTTCTAAGATTCAAGATTCAAGATTCAACAACTTTACTAAAAATGATTCATGCCGGCTTGACGACCAGTTACAAATAAAGCACATATATGCTTGAAAAACGCAACCAGTACACATTTACTAAATTATAAAACTAACCAAATCATCACTGAAATAAACACAAATAAAGAACAATAAAAAAAGAGATAATAATAATAATTACTGAATAATAAATTATAAAAAAAAAGTAAATAGATAAATAAATAATAGAAAAAACAATATAATAAAATGGATATATTAATAACAGAACAAAAAACAAAATGCTTGGGAAAAATGTCACTTCCCCTCACCCTGGTGTGAAGCCATGGTGATCCCCCTACATAAGGAAGGCTCTAAAGCTGTCTGCGACAACTACCGCCCAATAAGTCGTTTTATTATTTAATTTTTTTATTAATTATTTATTTATTTATTATTTTTGGAGATTTCCCCGTTAATTACTTGGACCTAGGGATGCCAAAAATGTTTGGGCCTAGGAGCGCCAACGACTTGAATCAGGCCCTGGTTGACATGGAACAGGCAACTCCTATACAGAGCGGGAACTGGATTTAATGTTGACATGTAAGAATCAACACTATCTAGCATTTAGTGACACTTGACATTTTTTTCACTTGAATAATAAGAATAATTAATCTAATTTGTGTATTTGGTGAAAATTAGTGCAGCAATAAGTGGCTGATCTCATTTCCTGACAGGAAAACAAATACAAAGCTTGAAAAAATGTCAAGTGTCACCAAACACTAGAAGGCGTTGACTTTTTTTCGCCTAAGCTAGCGGCAGTATTCAATTTTATAAGTAACCAGTACTTTTTGCCTTCTATTCTAATAAATTTTACCATGACACATTTGGGCCAGATAGATAGCGTTATTGACTGATGGTTTTAGGTAATAGGATAATGTATATTTGAATCCAGAACAGGGCAATTTGTACGGAAACTGTTGGACGAAAAGGACAAATAAACAAGCTGTAGATAACTAATAATCCTCTACCAAAATAATACCAAACAAAAAGAAGCAGTAACAGCACAAATTGTATGAGATAAAAAGTGTAATCCGGGCCGTCCTTCTCAAGCAAATGTGAAATTTCCTTTTTATTTAGATAAATGGTGGAAACTTTTACTTGAAATTTGTCGAAATTGCTGAAGTTGATGGTGCCTTTTGCACGAGGATCAGGCAATTTACATTGTGTTTTCCCCCTTTTGCTAAAGTTATCCAATCCTTTATTATTTTACTTTACCTATATGCCGATTTGGACAGTTATTGCGGTGATGTAGTGCCAAGTCTACCTGTCCCTGTGCTATAGAGTTTGGAATCTAGATAATCCTGGGTTTAGCTTTTAATCGATAATGCATCTTTTGTAAATTTCAATACGCTATAGACAAGTCATAAGTTTTATTTGTCGTAGACAGATATATTATAAGATACCCATTATCGGCTTCTTCTTTAAAGACAGCATCGAACTTTCTTGGTAAGAAATACTGTTGCTGTCTTTGAAGAAGAAACTGTCAATTAAATAGCTGTTTCAAAATGCCTCTGTCAATAATAATGTGAATATACGGTTTAAATATTATTTATTTCTGCAGACGGAGTTCACATTTCCAAGTGAATATAACAATCCTATTTTTTTTTCTCTAATTAAAACAAATGTTTTGTCCTAAAATTTGTGGTGGTCATGAAAATAGGATATTAACTTTTTATTAAATTTGTAATTTATTCAAAAAAAAAAGAAATCGTCCAACGAAATAAGAAAAAGCAAGAAGTTATTAGTACATAACAATGGCGAAGAGCCCAGAATAGGCTAGTAGCTGTGACAACTACTAGCTACCGGAACTGATAGAACCGTTGTAAAGTTACTAGATCAGCAAACCCATATGAAAATTTTATATCCTGGGAAACTGAAAAAAGTCATTTAAAAAAAAGGTCCAGTCAGGACAAAGAAAAAGAAAATATTCAAAACTCAGAAAATTTTCAAATGTGTCTTTTTTGTAGCTAGATAGTCATTCAAATTTCCCCTAGCCCAAAGGCTAGGAGAAATTTACTTGCTGCGTAATTGCTTCTTTCCTTCGAGTCAAGTTTATTTATATTAATTAAAAAAATAATCAAGTGAATTAAATTGACTATATTTCAGGTAAATCTGCAGAATAGTAGCTCTCCAAAAGGAGACATGCTAGAGCAAAAAAGGAGCGTTTCTAGTTTGCTAGTTTAATGTACTTTTGTATGATTAAAGCTGCGTTTACGACAATTCATCCCCAGCCCCCCTGATGGTTCCATGTATTGCCTTAAGATATATAAGCAATCAAACCCAAAAAAAATCCCTAAAACAATGAAACCCTTGCTTTACAGTATGCAGTATACTTATGTTAATCAAAATATCATGCTTCCTTCTATTATTATTCACATTTTTAACTCATTGGAAATAGTGTTTTTTGTGCAATATTCAGTTAAATCACTCAGTAAAAAGTGGATATCTCAATTCTATACGGCTTAATTGGTTTTACAATGGATGAACCTATGGTAAGAACGACACACAAAAGCATAATTTGGGCTATATATGTGGCGTCTTGGCTAAGTGGTTGGGGATGAATTGTCACAAACGCAATTTTAACCATAAAAATGAGCATACAATTAGCAATCTCATTGTTTTAGCGTATCTATTTTTGGAAAGCTACTATTCTGCAAATCTATCTAATTTAATTGCGTAAATTTCAATAACGAAATAAATGTAAAAATAGGAAAACTGTTGTCTGCGTTTATTTTAGCAGCTAGATGGCCATAATCCAAGTTTCACCGTGGACAGATTCATCTGTGGCTGGGTATTGCTTCTTTCCCTAGGCCAGATTAATTAAGCTGATTGAATTAATTAAATTTAATAAATTGAAAATAAAAAAATAGATAATGTTTATGCATGTATTTCTTTT
This sequence comes from Artemia sinica, assembly GCA_027921565.1. Classification (NCBI taxonomy): domain Eukaryota; kingdom Metazoa; phylum Arthropoda; class Branchiopoda; order Anostraca; family Artemiidae; genus Artemia; species Artemia sinica. The sequence continues at coordinate 70,382,093 of CM051257.1, read as the reverse complement.
TTAGCTTGATGGCAGTGATCCAACTTTCACCGAACCCAAAGTCTTTTTCGGTTGGGTAGTTGCCTCTTTTCCCTTGGGTCAGCTGATTGCATCACCACTGGCTGGATATGTGGGGAAAAGATTTGGCACAATTCGAATTCCCCTTTTCGCAACCCTGTTCTTATTTACCGCTGGAATGGTGTTTTATGCTATGTTAGGTGCTATTCCACCTCCAAGACGCTACTGGATGTTAGGATCTAGATTTGTAACCGGAATGGCGGCAGGTGAGTAACAGACATAAGGTAGTTCTTTGGATAACTTTACTAGGTTACAGCAGTGGTGGCTTTAGGCCTAGGCGCGGGGGGGGGGGGAGTTGCCCCGCTCATTTTTCTTACATCTGAAATTAAATTGCTTTTATTCTATATTTTTAAACTCCTGTCGTATACCTTACCCCCCCCCCAGATTATGAGGCCTAAAAACGCTACTTGGTTGCAGCTACCGTGACAACTACGATTAAGCGTTCATGCAAAAAGAAGACGATGCGTCGACGTGACAAGTGAGATGCGTGTAAATGTAAAGCTTCAAACTTTTCGCAGCCATGGGTAGCTAAATGTTTTTTTTTATATTTTGTTTTTTAGATGCAAATTAAATGCATCTGCCTGAAGTCGAATATTGGTGTTTTGTGGTTTAATAAATAACTTATTGTAGCCTTGAAGCAGTGTCTTGAAAATAATTCCTTCTTCTATCTAAAGAAAAGAAGTCTTAAGACCATCGTAGATAAATTAGTCACTGTAGTCACCGCATAAATTAGTCACGTAGATAAATTGTTTGCTGGGCAACCTGTCACCATACTTATTTGCTCCCTCGTTTTGTTGCCACTAAGTCCTCGCTACCGCTATGTCCATTGCGCTATGCCATCATAAACTTGGTAAAAAGGTTTTGATTTTTTTTTTAATCCGAATTGCAGCAGTAGGCTAGCAACCTAGTAAGAGACGATCACACACCATACTAAGAAATACAATAGCCATTAACTCCTAAAAATAGAGTGAGATCGAAACACAAAGTATACTATAAGAACTGCCTTGTCCAAAACTCCTATGTAAGAAACTTACAGTTCCTTGGCTTGAATAATGAGGAAAATATATTGGCTTGAAAAACAAGATAATATGCTTGAACTCCGATAATCTGCATCGACGGTATCTTTTTTCCCTCTTCCCCCGCAGCTAGCGGGACACTGGAACATCATAGAGAGCTGTTTAATGGCTCATTTTAAGGGAAACTGAAGTATGTAAAATCCTTTTGCAATTAGCAAAAATAATTTTAAAAAATCAATTTTTTACGAAAAACTGCATTTTCGTTCAACAAATGGTAATAACATCATCTTGCATAGGAAGATCAAAATAGTGTTTTTAAGATTATAAAAAGCATGTAGATATAGTTATATAAAATTCTGTAATCGTCATAGGATTTTTATTATAACAAAGGACGAACTCTAGCGTATACTTAATTGATTACATAAATTTTATATTAAAGAATGAACTATGGCCAATAGTAATTAAAGTATTTAAATAATCCGGGTTGCAGCGGTAGCTAGCAACCTAGTAAGAGACGATCACGTCCAATGTTAAGAAATATAAAAACCCATAGTTCCTAACAAAGGAGTCAGATCAAAACAAAAAGTACACCATTAGAAACGCCTTGTCCGAAACCCCTGTATAGGAAACTTTCTGTCCCTTGGCTTGAACAGCAAGGGAAATATATTGGCTTGAAAATCAAGAAAATTGACTTTAACCACGTTATTCTCCCCAAACGGGATATTTTTTTTCTCTTTTCTTTTTTTGTATCCAGAGATAGCTTGGCACTGGAACATCGTAGATAGTTGTTCAATAGCTCATTTTAAAGGAAATTAATTGGGTTAAAAATCTATAGTAACTAAAATAAATTATTTCTAAAAGAGAATAAATTTTTCCACCAAAAACTGCATTTTCGATGTCTTTTCACATTGCAGTCTTTCAAACATAATCGCATACCAGCGGTAAGATTTGAACCCACGCCTCCGAAGAGACTGGTGGCTAACACCAGTGCCTTGGACCACTCGGCCAGGCTGCCTCTTATAAATAAATATATATGTGAATTTGTGTTGCAGCAGTAGCTAGCAACCTAGTAAGAGACGATCAGTCCAATGCTAAGAAATATAACAAAACTCCTAAAAATAGAGTCAGATCAAAACAAAAGTACGTCATTAGAATTACCTTGTCTGAATCCGGGTTGCAGCGGTAGCTAGCAACCTAGTAAGAGACGATCACGTCCAATGTTAAGAAATATAAAAACCCATAGTTCCTAACAAAGGAGTCAGATCAAAACAAAAAGTACACCATTAGAACCGCCTTGTCCAAAATATAATAAAGATCAAACTCTTCCCTATACTAACTTGCATACGCAACTTCACTATAGTTAAGATTACAGTATTTATATTTTTACATTAAAAGACGATCACTGAAATAACAAACCATTCCATACATTGGACTTAGTTAGCTACTTGATTGTTTGAGTTTCGTCTCTTACTATCTAAAAGAAGAAAAAGTCGTAGGATTTTTCCTGTTTGTATTTATAGTTAAAAAACGAACTCAAGTCCAAAGAAACTGAACACTGTGGTTCATTCATATTATCTTCATTATTTTAGCTAGAATGTAAATAAACAAGTTTCTTTTTTAAATTTTAAATTGAAAAGATAGTGCTTTTAATTCAACATATTAAAAGTTCTCCCCGACGGGGAATCGAACCCCCTTCTCCCAGATAACAAGTTGGCATACTTACCATTAGACTATCGAAGACTTACAAAATAAAAGTTACATATAAGATATGATAATAATTTTTTAATTATATTAAAGGACGATCATTAAAAGAACTAAACATTGCATATTTTGGACCTAGTTAGCTGCCCGATTCTTTGAGGCTCGTCTCTTACTATACAAAAGCAGAAATTTTCACACAAGAACCGCGAAAGACCCATTTGCAATGGGATTTTACTAATACCGAACTTTAACTAACGCTAATTTTTGGTATTTTTATAGAGATTTCTGATTAGCAGAAAAATTAAAAAAAAACTCTGATTGGTTCAAATTAGCGCTACCAAAATTTTGGTATTAGTAAAATCTCATTGTGAATGGGTCTCAAGTAATTCAGACAACTCTGGCTACCTTTATGTATTGCGGGCTTACAGGAACACTAAAGAAAAAAATTCAGTAGGTATTTTCTTTTCTTTACTTCCTTCTTTGCGGTGTATTTCATTCAAAACAATTTCAGTTCGCGTGCCAACTTGTTTGTTACTTTTCCCAAGCTCGTAAATATATTTCGATTATTTTATTTGTTGAGCAAGGCACATTCTTTGAAAAACTATTTATAAATTATCAAAAGAATCGATAGTGAAAAAAATAATATTTACGATAAGCTTTGAAACTTTGCACAGTTTTATGCAAGTCTGTAAGTTATCTTCGGTCTCTTTGCTTCACAAAAATATTTAAAAAAAACATGAGCGTGTCCAGACTTCTCGTTTTAAAAGTACTCAAAACATTTCGTGACTTGGAGGGGGAGGGGTGCAGTTAAGAAGCATGTCTCAATAACAGTAATTTTCTCAACTTTTCAGCGCGAAGGGGGTGAGATATCAGTATCACCCTTTTCTCTGCTGAGAACTAACAACAGAGACGCTGACAATAGAAATTGACAATCTGCTTTATTTCGGAGTATTTGTTGATAAGGTACATCTTTTTAAGATCATGCTGATAAAGGGACAAAATTCTTAAGAAAATATTGGTGTTATTTGTATACTAAAGGATGCATTTTTGCTTAAGGTTATTGGATTTGGATTCGAGGCTATTTCATCTCTATATTGGATTCAGGGCTATTCAGGGCTATTCAGGGCTAAACATTTATTGTGCTTGAGTTTGGGATGACATTTTATCTTCAGCTGCTAAGCCAATGATGACCATACAAAATGATACAATTCGCTTATTAGCTAATTTTTTGTAAATTAATTTACAAAAAATATTAATGTAAATTAATGTAGATATTAATGTAAATTAATAAATAAATCTTAAAACGAGAGAAACTTAAACTGAATTTGTAAATCAAGCTTGGAACGAACAAAATCATCACAAACAAGAGTTTGGGTATGACCTCCTTCTCTCACTGTAAAAGTCTAACACCTACTGCGTCATTGGCGCTTTACTGAAAACCAATTTTATGACAAATATTTTCTTTTGTGCTTAATATTGAAAATAAACATTAAAATTATAGTAACATTTTGAACTGATGAGCTTTCAGCATTTAATATCATTATACATCAAATATTCAGTTTAATTTATTAGCTGTGTTAAAGTTGTTAAAGACGAATATTGTTTCACTACAAACAAGTGTTTGGATACTGCCTCCTTTCCTAACTGTAAATCAAAACCAAAAGTCTGCTGCGTCATTGGCGTTTAACTGAATTGAATAAAAAAAAGCAAGTGTTTTTTAACTGAAAGTAAGGAACGATGTTGAAACTTAAAACGAACAGAAATTATTCCGTATATGAAGGGGGCTGTCCCCTCCTCAACGCCTCGCTCTTTACGCTAAAGTTTTTTTATTGTTTAAAAAAATAGAGTTGTGAGAAAGTCAAATTTTAGCGTAAAGAGCGAGGCGTTAAGGAGGGGACAGCCCCTTTCATATGCGGAATAATTTCTGATCGTTTTAAGTTTTAACGTCGTTCCTTACTTTCCGTTAAAAAACTTGTTTTTTTTATTTAATTTTTGAACGTTTTTGAATTAATGCAGGTTTTGATTTTGGCTCAATGTACATGAATAAATAAAACAAAATTTGCGTATTAATTTTACTTTTATTTGGTTAAATGGCTTTCTCGAAACTTGTTTAATTTTATTTACGAACGTTTTTATTAGTAATAAATATACGCAACTTATGAATTAACTTACGTAACGAACTTCTATATTCATAAATTTTTAGGGGGTTCGTATATTAGGGGAATCACCCCCTAGTCAATACCTTGCTCTTTAAGCTAAAGTTCGAATTTTTTTCCAATTCTTTAAAAATGACCACTTAATCACAATTAGTTGATCAGTTGAAATCAGTTGAAAAGCTTTTTTTTATTTAATTTCTGATCTTTTTCTTTAGTAATGCTGGGAAATCTGGTACCCCTTTCATAGCAATGTCCCTTCTCCCATGAAAAGTTCCTTCATGGAAAGATCCTCCCATATAACCCCCGACCCGCCCCTCCCCCCACCTACCAGAAAAAATCCCCCCCCTGAAAACGTCTGTACACTTCCCAATAACCGATACTGTATGTTAACATTGAGTAAAGTTCATAACTTTTAGCCCTCCCCCCGGGGACTTTGGGGGAGTAAGTCATCCTGAAAGACATTTTATCATATTTTCGACCATGCTGAGCAAAATAGCTATCTCAAAATTTTGATCGGGTGACTTTGGGAAAAAATGAGCGTGGGAGGGGGCCTAATTGCCCTCCATTTTTTGGTCACTTAAAAAGGGCAATGGAACTTTTAATTTCAGTTCAAATGAGCCCTCCCACAATATTCTAGGACCACTGGGTCGATACGATCACCCCTGGAAAAAAAAAAAAAAAAAAAAAAAAAAAAAAAAAAAAAAAAAAAAAAAAAAAAAAAAAAAACACGCATCCGTGATCTTTCTTCTGGCAAAAAAAAATGCAAAATTCCACATTTTAGTAGATAGGTGCTTGAAAACTCTACAATAGGGTTCTCTGATACGCTGAATATGATGGTGTGATTTTCATTAAGGTTCTATAACTTTAGGGGGTCTTTCTCCTTTTTTCTAAAATCAGTCAAATTTTCTCAGGCGCGTAACTTTTGATGGGTAAGACTAAACTTGATGAAACTTATATGTTTGAAATTAGCATTAAAATTTGATTCTTTTGATGTATCTATTGGTATAAAAATTCCGTTTTTTAGAGTTTCGGTTACCATTGAGCCGGGTCGCTCCTTACTTACAGTTCGTTACAACGAACTGTTTGAAACGGATTATATTACAAATATTTTCTTTTCCATTTCTTACAGCATTGAAAATGAAAATACAATTACAGTGAAATAAATTCTTGAACTAATGGATCTTTCAATAATTAATATCATTACACATCAAATATTCAATTTGATGTTGTTTATACTTTCCAAGACTGTTCAAGACGCATATAGTTTTCAGTAAAGCACCAATGACGCAGCAGGTTTTAGAATTTTCCAGTGAGAGAAGGAGGTCATACCCAAACTCTTGTTTGTGGTGGTTTTGGTTCGTTTCGAGCTTGATTTGAATATTCAATATAAGTTTCACTCGTTTTAAGATTTATTTATTAATTTACATTAATATCTATTGTATGTTTGTTTGCATTGATTGTTTATTTAATTTATGTTCGTTTCAAGTTTCATTTGTACATCAATAGGAAATTTTTTTTTCACCTTAAGCTTGATTTTCATATTCAATCAAAGCATTACACCCTTTAAGATCTATTTATTCATTTATATTATTACTTGTTGTATGTCTTTGCTATGATTGTTTATTTAATTTCTGTTCGTTTTGGGTTTCATTTATTCTTTAATAGTAATTTCTGGTCATTTTGAGTTTGAATTTTAAAAGGTATTTGTATCTGCTGAGCTTAAGTTTAAGATGGCCTTTACTTTTCTTTGAAAAACTTATTTTTCGGAAAGTTTTTTTAATTAATTTTTGTTCAGTTTTGATTGCAAAAAAATTCAAGTTTTTAAAAGTTCCTTATTTCAAAATCAAACTTTAAAAAGAAATCAAATATTCATCGAAGTATCAAAACTGATATCAAAGTAACCATATCAAAGTGAAAAAATGGGTTTGTGCCAACCTCTGAGTTTTTACTATCTGATGATTGAACTATTTTTAACAAAATTGTTATCTCAAGATTTTTATCAGATGGGTTTGGGTAAAAAGGGTGTGGGGGACTAGGTTAAGCTTCGGTGTCTTTTGACTCTTTAAAAGTGAACTAGAGCTTTTTATTTTCAATCAAATGAGCCCTCTCTGAAGTTTATACGAGTATCCCTTCTTTAACAACCATATATATCCCCAGAGTATAAGTTACAACGCATGTTCCTGGGCCCTGGGGGTTGTGTCGACCCTGGAGTTTTAATATCTGATGGTTGAACTATTGTTAACCAAATGGTCACCTGAAACGTTCATCGGATGGGTTTGTCCATCTGATACACCCAAAGCCGTGGAGGGCGGGACAGGCTAGTTGCCCTCCGATCTTTTTTCACACTGAGAAAATGAACTACAACTTTTAATTTCCGTTCAAATGAACCCTCTCTGAAGTTTATACGAGCATATCTTCCATAAGAACCATGCCCCCAGAGCAATACTTACAATGCCTGCCCTGGCCCTGGGGGTTTGTGTCGACACGGGAGTTTTTCTTATCTGATCTTTGCAGTATTTTTAACGAAATGACCATACGTAAAGGAGTTCTTGTTATATAATCTTTGAACTATTTTTAGCAAAATGGCTACCTCAGATTTTTTATCAGATGTTTTTAGGGGAAAGAGGGCTTGGGGGGCCAGTTGCCCTCTGATCACTTTTGACTCTTAAAAAGGGCACTAGAACTCTCGATTTCCAATCGAATGAGCCCCCTTTGAAGTTTATACGACGACCCCTTCTATATGAAGTGCCTCTGGGAAAAAAATAATGGTGTGGGGGGAGGCTAGCTGCCCTCCTATCACTTTTGACTCTTAAAAACTGAATTACAACTTTCAATTTCCAATCAAATGAGCCCTCTAGGAAGTTTATACGAGCATCCCTTCCATAACAACTCTATATACCCCAAGGGCATAACTTACAACGCCTACCCCCTGGCCCTGGGAGGCTGTGTCGACACCGGAGTTTTTTGTTATTAGAACTTTGAACTATTTTTAACAAATTGTCTATCTCAAAATTTTTATCTGATGCATTTAGGGCGTGGAGGAGGGGGGGGGGCTAGTTGCCCTCCGATATCTTTTGACTCTTAAAAAGTGAACAAGAACTTACAATTTCCAATCAAATGAGCCCTCTCAGAAGTTAATACGAGCATCCCTTCCATAAGAACTATATATGTCCCTAGAGCATTACTCATAATGCCTACCTCCGGGCCCTGGCGGGTTCCGTCGACACAGGAATTATTCTTATCTGACCTTTAACTATTTTTAATGAAATGGTTATTATAAAAATTTTATCGGATGAGCTTGGGGAAAAAAGGGTGTGTGTGGGGGGGGGGCTAGTTGCCCTCGGATATCTTTTGACCCTTAAAAATTGAACTAGAGCTTTCAATTTCCAATTAAATGAGCCCCCTCTGAAGTTTATACGAGCATCCCTTTCATAAGAACCATATACGCCCCCAGGACAACACTTACAACGCCTATCCCCCAGGCATTGAGGGGAGTTTTTGTTATCTAACTTTTGAACAATTTCCAAAACACTTGCTTCCCAAAATTTGTAGCTGACGGATTTGGGGAAAAAGAGCGTGGGGGGGAGGGCTAGTTTAACTCTCTTGACTCTTAAAAAGTGAACTAGAACTTTCATTTTCCAATCAAATGAGCCCTCTATGAAGTTTATACGAGCATCCCTTTCATAAGAACCATATATGCCCTTAGGGCATAACTTAGAACGTCTTCCCCTGTGCCCTGGGAGGGTTGTATTGACACCGGATTTTTCTTATCCGACCTTTGAACTATTTTTAACAAAATGTCTATCTCAAAATTTTCATCAGATGGGTTTTGAAAAAGAAGGTGTGGGGGGGGGGGGCTAGCTGTCCTCGGATCTCTTTTGACTATTAAAAAGTGAGCTTGAACTTTCAATATCCAATCAAATAATCCCTCTCTGAAGTTTATACGAGCATCCCTTTCATACGAACAATATATGCCCCAGGCTATAACTTACAACGCCTTCCCCCGGGCCCTGGGAGGTTGTGACGACACCTGAGTTTTTGTTATCTGACTTTTGAGCAATTTTTAACTTAATGGCTATCTAAAAATTTTTATTGGATGCATTTGGGGAAGAAGGGGCGTGGGGGGGGTCTAGTTCCCCTCCAGTCTCTTTTGACTCTAAAAAACTGAACTAGTACTTTCAATTTCCAATGAAATGAGCCATCTCTGGATTTTTTACGAGCATCCCTTCAACAAGAACCATATATTCCCCCAGGGCATAACTTAGAACACCTGCCCTCGGGCCCTGGGGAGCTGTCTTGACCCCCGAATTTTCGTTATATGGTCTTTGAACTATTTAAAAAAAAGTAATCTCAAAGTTCTTATCAGATATGTTTGAGGAAAAAAGGGCGTGGAGGGGGGGGGGGCTAGATGCCCTCCAATCTCTTTTGACTCTTAAAAAGTGAACTAGAACTTTCAATTTCCAATCAAATGAGCCTTCTTTGAAGTTAATACGAGCATCCCTTCCATAAGACCCGTATATGCCCCCAAGGCATAACTTACAACACCTGCTCCAGGGCCCTAGGTGGCTGTGTCGACACCGAAATTTTTGATATATGATCTGTGAACTATTTTTAACAAAATAACTATCTTAAAATTTTTATTGGATGCATTTGGGAAAAAAGGGTTTGGGGGGGGGGGGGGGCTGGTTACCCTTCAATATCTTTTGACGCTTAAAAAGTGAACCAGAACTTTCAATTTCCAATCAAATGATCCCTCTCTGAAGTTTATACGAGCATTCCTTCCATAAGAACTATATATGCCCACAGGGCATAACTTATAACCCTTGCCCCTGAAGACTCTGGGGGGAGTGTCCTGCTCAAACATATAATTTCCAGAACTTTCAACTACGTTGAACAAAATGGCTATGTCAAAATTTTGATTGGATGTGTTTAGGGAAATGGCGGGCGTGGAAGGGGTGTCAGTTGCCTTAGAATCACTTTCGACTATTAAAAAGGGAACTAGCTATTTAAATTTCCAATCGAATGAGCCCTTTCTGAAGTTTCTACGACAACGTTGTCTATACAAAACCTTATATGCTCCCTGGGCGTAATTTAAAACTCTTGCCCTGAGGGCTGTGGGGGATTTTTCATCCTCAAAAGCCTAATTTCCAGAACCTAAAACTACGTTTAATAAAATGGCCATCTCAAAATTTTGATTGGATGTGTTTGGGGAAAAGGTCGGCGTGAGAGGGGGGCTAGTTGCCCTCCAATCACTTTCGACTATTAAAAAGGGCATTAGCCCTTTGAATTTCCAATCGAATGAGTCTTTTTTGAAGTTTCTACAACAACACCTTCTATAAAAACCTCATATGCCCCAAGGGCATAACTTAAAACCCTTACCCTGAGGGTTGTGGGGGAGTGTCCTGCTCAAAAACATATTTTACATTTGGAAATCAACTGCACTGAACAAAATGGCTATCTCAAAATTTTGATTGGATGTGATTGGGGGAATGATGGGCCTGGAGGAGGGGGCTAGTTGCCCTCCAATCACTTTCGACTATTAAAAAGGGCGCTAGAACTCTCAATTTCAAAGTCCCTTTGAAGGTTTTACGACGACCCCTTCCATATGAAGTGGCTCTGGAAAAAAAAATAATAATAAAATATTGGAGCCGTATGGCCTTTACTCCTCAACGCCTCGCTCTTTACGCTAAAGTTATTATTGTTTAAAAAAAAGAGTTGTGAGAAAGTCAAACTTTAGCGTAAAGAGCGAGGCGTTGAGGAGGACACAGCCCCTTTCATATACGGAATATTTTCTGTTCGTTTTAAGATTTAATGTCGCTCCTTTCTTTCAGTTTAAAGAATTTTTTTTTTATTTAAAGGCTGCGAAAGCGGGGGGTTTGGGGGGCGGCAGTCCCCCAACTGTGCCTCCTAATCCCTGTACGTTTTAAGGTTCGACCTGATAACTCAGCCTCTTTAACTCTTTAGAAAACGTAGTTTTTTTCAAATAATTTTCAGTAAACGGCGATATGGCTTACAGAAATTGGCCACTGTGGCAATGCATTTGTGAGAGGAATAACCCCAAAAACGTAACTGAATACCCATCCAAAATTTAGGGGGTCTAATAGTATTGGTTCACTTTCCATAGCTTGTAAAATAATTCCCCAATGATATAAAACTCTAAGAATGTGGTATTTAAAGCCTTTTTCAGTAAGCAGAAGATTTTCCAACGATTTTTTCCCATGGAATAAGTGCACTCGTAAGTCGTACAGAGAGGTAAAAGTCAGTAGGATTCTTTCCATAGGCTGCTATTGTTGCTTTTCTTGTCACCTGTAGTTCTTGTCTTTTATTGTTGCTTTTTGTATCACTTCCTCTCCGTAATTCGATATATTTACGAGGTCAATATTGACTTTCCTCATCAATTCCAAAATTTCACTAATAAGATTATATTTTAAAGCCGCTTTAACGAATGTCTTCTTACCTACAGAACATATAAAGCTCGTCGTATCAGTGCCACCAAGGCAGTGCAGAAGTTCAATACTATCAACAAAGTCCCTTGGAAGAGAATTAAATAGAAAAAACAAGTTTTTTTTTTTTAACTGAAAGTAGGGAGCGACATTAAAACTTAAAACGAACAAAAATTATTCCGTAAATTAAAGGGGCGGTCCCTTCCTCAACGCCTCGCTCTTTACGCTAAAGTTTTTTATTGTTTTAAAAAATAAAGTTGTGAGACAGAGTCAAACTTTAGCGTAAAGAGCGAGGCGTTGAGGATGGGACAGCCCCTTTCATTTACGGAATAATTTCTGTTCGTTTTAAGTTTTAATGTCGCTCCTCACTTTCAGTTAAAAAAAAACCTGTTTTTTTTATTTAATTTCTGAACATTTTTGAATTAATGCAGCTTTGATTTTGGCTCACCGTACATGAATAATTAAAACGAAATCCGCATATTAATTTTCCTTTTTTTTTAGCTAATTGGCTTTCTCGAAATTTTATTCTGACGTAACTTACGAACTAAATTACGTAACGAATTTCTATATTCGTATGTTTTTATTACGTATATTAGGGAGTTCGCTCCCGAGTCAATACCTCGCTCTTTAAGCTAAAGTTCGAATTTTCTTCGAATCACAAACCCCTGAATCACAAAGGCTGGTTAATTAGAATAGATAGTTCTTTTGAAAGTACTAAAAAACTTTAGCGTAAAGAGCGAGGTATTAACTAGGGGGCGAACCCTCTCATATACATAATAATTTCTGTTCTTTTAAAGTTTTAATGTTGCTCTTTATTTTCAGTTGAAAAAAAACTTGTTTTTTATTTAATTTCTGATCGTTTTTCAAATAATGTTGGGAAATCTACCGCCCCCTTTATGGAAATGTTCCTTCCCCCAAGGAAAAATCCTTCATGGAAAGATCCGTAACACCCACTCCAACCCCGCCCCCCACTAGAAAAAATTTCTCCTGAAACGCCTGTATACTTCCCAATAACCATTACTATATGTAAACAATGGGAAAAGCTTATAACTTGCAGCCCTTCCCCCGGGAACTGTCGGGGATTAAGTCAGCCTCAAAGACATATTAATTAGATTTTCGACAATGCTGAACAAAATGGCTATCTCAAAATTTTGATTGGGTGACTTCGGGAAAAAAATGAGCGTGGGTGAGGGCCAAGTTGCCCTCTAATTTTTTTGGTCACTTAAAAAGGGCACTAGAACTTTTGATTTCCATTCAAATGAGCCCTCTCACTATATTTTAGGACAACTGGATCGATAAGATCACCCCTGGGAAAATAAAAAAAAACAAGCAAACAAAAAAAAAACAAAAACGAATAAACACGTATCCGTGATCTTTCTTCTGGCAAAAATACAAAATTCCACATTTTTGCAAATAGGAGCTTGAAACTTCTATCGTAGGATTTTCTGATACGCTGAATTTGATGGTGTGATTTTCATTAGAGTTCTATGACTTTTAGGGGTTGTTTCCTCCTTTTTTCGAAAATAAGCCAAATTTTCTCAGGTGCGTAACTTTTGATAAGTAAAACTAAACTTGATGAAACTTATATATTTGAAATCAGCATAAAAATCAGATTCTTCTAATGTATTTATTTATATCAAAATTCCGTTTTTTAGAGTTTCGGTTACCATTGAGCCGGGTCGCTCCTTACTTACAGCTCGTTACCACGAACTGTTTGAAAAGCCAGCTTATGCACATGAAAAGTTTCGGTCAGTAGATTGGAGGAATAGTTCCTTCTTTTTATTCCCTTCCGTAGCTAACAGCGTAAACGAGTGTTGCAAAAGTGTCATCAGAATATCATATTATTATTATTAATAGATATGTCATTAGCCTGAACAATTACAGAAGGGCTTCCATTTGTAAAGCTGGTGGCAACATGGACTTCCATACGAATGTCTGCTTCTTCTTGTGTGCTTTCAAGCTCAAGTCTAAGAAGAGGAAGAGGCTCCATGTAAATTTCTCTAGGCAAAATCCCAACACTCCGACGATCAGGGGAACCTCCTGCTAGTAACTAACAAAATTGCTCCAAAACTCATAAATAAAAGACACTATGTTAGCTTTGGCCGTAGAACTTCTGAGAATTGATTGCCAGGAATGATCAATTTGATGCTTTCACTTTGTGTCGTAGTGACCTTCAAACTATGCTCAGCCTTTCGTCTATGGCAACCACTACTGTCTTTTAAGCACACTGGTGAGTCAGTTGGGTCCTTGATTCCGCAAATCCCATCATACCGGTCAGAACCACATGCAGTTGGCATAAATTTTCTGGGAGCTGACTAAAGATCTTGCTCATCAACCTTCTTGAAAAATCTGATAATGTTTCATTCCTTGATAGAGTCATAATCCTTAAGAGTTGCATAAAGTCCAGAATAAGTGAAAGCTTCGAATCGACAACAGTAACTGGCAAAGAGCAGGCCGTGGAATCTAGGCAAGACAACGCCTCCATCAAGTTTATCAGATTAGACTTTTTTCTGTTCTTAATCTAAATCTGTCTTACTGGGCTTCAAATAATACTGGGGAATACTGGAGGAGTTCATACTGAAGTATTTTTTTTTAGCATGTTGGTTGTTGACCCTGTATATTTACCAACATTCAGAAGAACGGTTTTAACTGCTTCTAGTTCTTCTGCAGGTTTGGCAAAAGTACGTTTCACCTTTTACCTTTTAGGTAAGTTTCAAACAGCTTTCTATGCTTCGAACCTTAATCTTCAAGAAAGTACTAGAATTGCCTCTTAGATAATTATTTACTGCATCCAATCGTATTTTCTTTGCTGAGTTATTCAGTTCCGCTATTGGTGTATCAAAAATTTCAAAAATGATCACGTTCACCAACGCCGGTTCATCATACTTAATATGATGTATATGCTCTTCAAAAACATTAACTGACTTGTCTAAGAGGATACTTGACCTGCGATGGCCTTGCAAAATATTGGTGTCAAACTCAGTAATCCCGTCCAGTAATGCCAGGATACTCTCGAGCAAAATGGCAACGTCTTTGTTCACTTGGCAACTCCTGCTTTGTTTAGAGTTACACCTCTTAATCTTCTTTCTGTTTTGCTTCCAGATTTAGCCATGATTCTAGCGCATGGTCTGGTGCGACACAATTCTTTGAGCCAGGCGTCCTTTTCACGTGGAACAAACCTTCTTTTAATATTTCCATCAATTTCTGAGGAGCTGAGGCCATTTCTTTCACAAATTTCCTAATTATGAAAAGAAATAGCCTAAGACTGAACTAGAGGGTTCTGAACCTGCTAATAGAATAGAATCTGAACCTGTTGCTTTCAATGAGATAGCTAAGAAGTAATCATACTTCTTGAGATTAAAAAAAAAAACAAGTTTTTTTAGACCGAAAGTTAGAAGCGACATTAAAACTTAAAACGAACATAAATTATTTCGTATATAAAATGGGCTGTCCCCTCCTCAACGCATCACTCTTTTCTCTAAAGTTTGACTCTTTGCCACAACTCTACTTTTTAAAACAATAAAAACTTTAGCGTAAACAGCGAGGCGTTGAGGAGGGGACAGCCCTTTTCTTAGACGGAATAATTTCCGTTCGTTTCAAGTTTTAATGTCGCTGCTTACTTTCAGTTAAAAAAAAACTTGTTTTTTATTATATATCTGAACGTTTTTCAACTAATGCAGGTTCAAATTTGGTTCACCGCGTACGAATAATTACAACGAAAATTTGCATATTAGTTTTGGCAGATTTAATCCGTATATGAAGTGTTGCCCTCCTCAATACCTTGCTCTTTACGCTAAAGCTGTTAGCGCTTTTAAAAAAGCTTCCTATTTTAATTAAACCGCCTGTGTTTCAATAGATGCTTTGAAAAAAAATAGGACAAACAGTCAAACTTCAGCGTAAAGAGCAAGATATTGAGGAGGGGGCAACCCTTCATATAAGGAATCATTTTTGTTCGATTTTCAAATAATATCGGTAAATCTGGCTCACCCACTACGAAATATACCCCTCCCCCTCACGGAAAATTCCTCCGTGGAAATTTCATCGAACGTAAAATGCACCCTCCCCCCGGTCAAATTCCCTCCAGACACTTCCGTTCTCGCTTAGAATCCCCTTCCGTGTAAAATTGCTTGCAGACAATCCAGCCTGGGAAATTCTCCTTAGCATTCTTTCATTTGAATAAGACTTTAATCTCTAATCGGTTTCTCAATTACTCCAGAAATGCCCCTTCCGTGGATATTATTTCCCAGAAACCAAAAGACGCGGAAAAAAAACCTTGGATAATTCCCTCGGAGCATCTCCAAATTAAAAATGTGGCCAAGAGAATGTAAGACAATTAAAAAGAATTTCGTACAGTAGTTCTGTCAAATCCCCCCCAGTGTAACATTTCCCCTGGAATTTCTCCCATCCCGCAGAAATTTCCCTCCTCAAGAAAGATTGTCCCTATAGTAATCCACCCCAAGTACAACCCCATCCCCTGCCCCCCCTCCAAATGTCTGTATACTTCCCAATAGCAAATATTATGCATAAACAATGGGCGAATTTCATAACTTATAGGCCTCTCCCCAAGGACTGTGGGGGGTCATTTTACACCCAAAGACATAATTATTTGATCTTTCTGACATCTTGAGACATAATTATACTGAACAAACGTGTATCTAAAAATTTTGATCAGATAGTTTTGGGGGAAAATTGGCGTCGGAGGGGGCCCAGTTAAATTTTTAATTTCAACTTTTAATTTTCGCTCGAATGCACCCTCTCCCGATTTTCTAGGACTATTATTTCGATACAATCATCCCTGAAAAAAAACACGCATCAGTGATCTGTTTTCTGGCAAAAATACCAAAATTTCACATTTCTGCAGATAGGTGCTTGAAATTTCTACAGTAGGGTTCTCTGATATACTGAATCTGATCGTGCGATTTTCATTAAGATTCCTTTAATTTTAGGGGTTGTTTCTCTCCTGTATAAAAAATCAGGCTCGTAACTTTTCCCAGGCTCGTAACTTTTGATGGGTAACACTAAGCTTGATCTTATATATTTGGTATCAGCCAAATAAGCTGATTCTTTTGATGTATCTATTGATATTAAAATTTGATTTTTAGAGTTTCGGTTCCTATTGAGCCTAATCGCTCCTTACTTACAGTTCGTTACCACGAACTGTTTTATTCAATACTTTATCCAATTGTAATAATTTTTTTCAATAAAAAATTTCTGCAATAAGCGTAAGGCTTTATGTGTTGCCAATGATTTTTTTTTTTTATTGTTTTAAATTTTATTTCTTGCTGGAGTCTTGTAACAGGTAGCGTTGCAAACTTGAAAAGATTGTAAATAAGACTCTAAATAAGGCTCTTGATATAGTTTTTTTCTATTCTTTTCAGCCATTTTTAAGGGTCAAGCACCCCTCGGTGGTACCTATTCTCAGGTATAATCGCAATCAGCGGGTTCGATATGATTAGAAATTGCTTTCAGATTGTGTGAAACAGATGTGTAACCCTGTTGAAGGTTTTTTGCAATCTCTCTGAACCTGGGAAGTTCAATATATTTTTACTTTATAGTCCAATTCGATTGTGTATCTCAGAATCCCAATCGATAGTAGCTTCGTCCTTTTTGAAGTAGAATTATATTTCTGTGCCCCGAATGGTGGGAAACGCCCCTTTATTGTGGCAATAATCTTTTTAGCTACTAGCAATTTTTTTTAAAAATGAAAATCACTATTTATCTCGGGCATGCTTTTTCCCTTTGCCGTTACCATAAAAATCCGATATATATATAT